>JALBCR010002895.1:0-182812 GCA_030710515.1 Abscondita cerata
CAATACTTCTCTATTTTATTAAATAATTTCTGACTAGTGGTCTGTGGAAATTAAAACAATGTGTCTTATTTATCAAACTTGTAAACGTCGACGTGACACATTATACACGATATGGAAATCCACCAAGAATATTCGAATGAAGACATACTAAATTTATTTTTATTCATGGAGAATGTTACAAGATTATTGAAAGAACTCGTTTGCTTAAGGAGAGATATCTACATTTATGGCTTCTAAATAAAATTACATTGCAAAAAATTAAAGCACATTAATTTATTTATTAATTTAGCAACTGTTCGATATGCCGTCCGTGGTTTTCTAAGCACAATAAAACTCTTCTGTAAACTTCAGCTATTGTGGATTTTTGAACCATTTGCACATCTACTTCAGCGAAGGCAGTTTGAACCCGATGTAATAAGTCATCTCTGTTATGGACTTGGCCTTGAATAGACTAGTCTTGACATACCCCCATAAAAAAAAATCCAGGGGTGTTAGGTCAGGTGATCTGGGAGGCCATAGAAATGGACCATTGCGTTTAAACCAACGATCTTCGAACATATGGGATAATTCTTGATAAACCTCATGGGTTGAATGGGCTGGAGCACCATCCATTTGGTACCAACTAAAATTTAGAAGATTTAGGGGTAAATTTTCCAAAAAATTTGAAACCACTCCTCTAAGCATTTCTAAATATTTGCGAGAATTAAATTTTTGTCATACACTTCAAAACAACCACGATTATCCATAATTAAACAAAAAACATTAAAACTAAATGTGTCTTGAAAGTTACCTTCGCGCACCATCCGAGGATTTTGTTCTGCCCAATAATGCCAATTTTGTATATTAATGATTCCTTTTCTACTAAATTTTGACTCGTCGGTCCAAATAATTGTTTTCAAAAATTTGGGTCTTCCTGCGTTTTCAATAAAATGCTTTAACAAAATGCTACACGACGTATTTCGTCACCTGGGCGGAAAACTTGTAGTTTTATAATAGAAAAAGCATGCATTTTACGTTGTGCCAAAATTCTCTGTATCGACGAGAAGGACAGTCCCAAATCTTCAGACGCTTCTGATCGATGCATGTGGATTTGAATTAAAATATGCCAATACATTTATTTCGTTGTCTTCATCACCGGTGACTACCTTGGGGCGTGTTTTAGTACATTTAACTCCAAATTGTTTAAAATTTGCTTCTATACTCTTAAACGTAGTTTTATTTAGACATCGCAAGTGTAGATATCTCCCGTTAAACAAACGGCAAGTTCTTTCAATAATTTTGTAACATTCTTCATCAATAAAAAATAAATTTAGTATGTCTTCATTCGAATATTCTTGGTGGATTTCACTATCGTGTATAATGTGTCACGTCGATGTTTACAAGTTTGATAAATAAGACACATTGTTTTAATTTCCACAGGCTACTAGTCAGAAATTATTTAATAAAATTGAGAAATATTGTGGATCGAATGTTAATACATCGATATCAGGAAAATGGTAACAGATAGGTATAGGAAATCTTTATAAAGAATGAAAGACCACTTAATCCTCCATCACATAAAGCAACAAGATACAGGGTGTTCCATTTCAAAAAAATATCTTTTAGGCAGTTGATGTTAATCAGATTTAGCCAAACATTTTGAACACCCTGTAAATAATGAGATGTCAAATTACACATCATTTAAAAACTTAACAGTTCTCCTAAATATTACCCAAATTTTGTTACTACAACTTTCTTTTTCAATCATTGACATGCGTTTGAAAACAATACTACAAAACCAATTTTTCTCAATGAGAATATCTCAAAAACTATTGATTTTTCTTATAAGTTGTGTTACATAAAAGTAACTCAGATTTTAGCGTAGAATCCAAATATACAAAAAAAAATATATCATTCTATTTAAAATAAGAAAGTTGGTAGCCACTTCCGGTGTAACCGGAAGTGCTAGAAGAACTGAAATATTTTAATTAAATAGAACTTTTTGAGCAATCGTTTATTTCAAATTTTTAAACAAATATTTCAACGGAAAGTCCATAAACTTCTAATAAACGGGTTAGCTGAATCACCCTGTATACTTACCGAGAGCTGCCAACATTAACTTCTTATACAAAGCAGTTTTAAGAAACGTTGATAATAGAATAACAACTAAAAAACTAAACACTATTAGCTGTGTTATTGTTAATCAATATGTGAATAAACCGCAAAAAAGACAGTGCTCTTTTCTAATCCAAATTCAAAAGTCAGTACCAACTGCCAACTATAATTAAAATGTGTATCACACTTTGCGGATTATTATCATTTAGGTATTTTTTTCGAGTTTATTAAAGAATTTTTTTATTACGGACCAGTACATAGCATTTAAAGTAAAGTACTAAACAACTAGTTATCATTTATCATTTAACACTGTAAGTCATTTAATCGTTCAAAACATGCTTTTGTTTTCCAAAGCCTGCTTTTGTCTTTTTAATGTAAGGTAATATTTTCTGTGCTTATTACATTAAATTATTACTTAAATTTATCAATTAGAATATTATTAAACAAAAATTGTTTAATGATATAGTAAGTTGTTTAGTACTTTACTTTAAATGCTATGTAGGTACAGGTTCGTAATAGGAAAATTCTTTATTAAACTCGAAAATAATAATTAAATAGTAATAACCCTCAAAGTGTGATACACTAATAAATTTGAAATAAAATGGGTTTTCAGAATATGATGTCAAAAAATAAGAGCCATATTTAAGAAAAAAAAGGTGATAAAAGTTCCACAAAAACGAAACGTCGGAATCAAAAATTAATAACAAGGCGTTAAACAAAACAAAAAGTTGCTGTAAAGAAGTGTCATCAAAAATGATGTAGTTCCACTATAAAGCACGAATTATTTGTTGAATAATCAAACAAGTATTGATGAATTATTTCTTAAATATTAATTTTGCCAAAATTAAACACCTACCAAAAAACGTTTTTGTTTGTGTTTACAATTGTTGATTAATGCTATATCATTTGTCATTTTTAATAATTTACTTCTGATGATTACTTGCAAATATTAACAAGTCGAAACTATAGTTAAGTTTTTCAATTGAAAAAGTATATTTAGTATTGGTTTGACTGGAAGTTATAATTTATTTATTAAAATTTACAAACACATTAATGGATTCATCATTATTTAATTTTATTAAATGTTAAACACTCCTTTATTAATTATTATAACTTGTTTTACTTTTATCTCATTTATAATATTAAACTAAATAAATAATAACGATTTAAAAATAAAAAACTTTGACCATTGAGTAGCATTTAAGTTAAGTCAGCGCAAACTTTTAATATGCAACAGCACCTACAGATGAAAAAATAAAAGAAAAACAAAAGTTAATAATAACCGTAAATTTTAAAACACCACTATAAATTTTATTTGTATACTCAACTGACTTAAATTTATTTTGATAAAGTTAGGAATGTGCTATTATCGTTCTAAACTTTAAAGTCTGTAAGAATATTCATAATATAAAAGTCTCAAAAAGTAAGTTTATTTTGTTCTACAATAATTCTGCTTTTACTCTAGCTTTGAATTGAAGTTTTGTAATACGTAACTACTAAGAAAAAGAAAGTATAAATAATTTAACTAAAATTTTAAACTCTTTTACGTCTTCGAAGAAGCTATTACTTTACATTTGTGCACGATTTACTTTTATATGTTTGTAACAATTTATTGTTTGAACTTGTTTTTATGATATGTTATGTTGATGATGTAATCACTTGCATCCCTGAAGATGAAATACATAATACTCTTAATATTTTTAACAAATACAATCGACATTTAAAATTTACGTACGAGATTAAAAAGATAATTCATTACCCTTTTAGATGTGAGGTTGATTAAAGATCAAGACAGCAACAAATTATTAACTGACTGGTATTTTAAACCCATGGCATCCAATAGAACTATCAATTATTTATTAAATCACCAACAGCACCAAAAAATAAACATAGTTAAATCTATGAAAAACAAAATAACAAAACTAAGTAGTGCTAAATATCTCCTAAAAATCTAACCTCTCTAAAAAATGTATTGAAAAATAACAATTATTCTACTAACATTATTAACAGAATTTTATACTGTAATTATAACACTAACACACCATCACCAATTAATCCCCTAATTCTCAATATACCTACACTAAAATTATTAATATACCTAACTTGACTAAACACTTTATCATATTACTAAAAACTACTAACGTCTACATAGTTACTTACAATACCAATACTATTTACAACATTATCTACACACAATTAAAAGACAAGACAGATATTCTTGACAAACACAATGTACTGTATAAAATAGACTGCCTTGACTGCAATAAATGCTATGTTGGCCAAACTAAACAAAAACATGTAATAGGATAAACAATCATAAGTACGATTGCAAAAACAAAGAACCAGACTCTGCGCTAGCCGTACACCATATTGAGATGGGTCATAGTTTCAATTTTGATAATCCTACGATTTTAAATGCAGAAAGTAATTATAAAAAACGTTTAATAGCTGAAATGATATACATCATCAAACACAACAATAACATTAGTTATAATAAGTACACACAAAATTTAAGCAATATTTATAGAAATTTAATCACGAAAATAAAATAGAAGGAGTAATTCCCATTATCATATTGTTATCTAGTCATTCATGTTTGTTTGTTTCTACGTATAGAGTGTGTGTTTTATTTGAGATATTTATTTACATTTAATCGTTAATTTATTTTGTGTTTGTTTAATATCTATGTGCTTTTTACACTTATTTAAGTGGCGGACCATTTTCTGTTTTAAGTAAGTAGTCGAGTCAATCACCTATAATTAGATTAATATGTCTATGTATATAACTTACCGTTAAATGTATTCCTTTTACAAAACGTTGCCTGCGTAGTTTGTTTTGGTGCCCTTCCTCAACGAAGAACAAATCAATTACTTCACATTTGTACTAAAACTATATTGAAATAATTCAATAATACATGGTGATCCAAGGATCTGTAATTGGTTCATAACTTTTTTCTTATTACAGCTATCGACATGCGGTTTTACCACCAAGTAAGCACACTTATGCTGCACATTTTAAAAATACTTTGATTATATGCAGTGTTTCTATATATAGTGGAAAACCAAAGTTAGGTTGTTTTTAAATAAAAAATAAGATTTTGTATAGAATAATATGGGTCTAGCTTTTTCATTACGGGATTAATTAATTTCTTGTTAGAAAAAACACTTACATTTGATAGATCATTTACCAGTAGGTCGTGAATATTTTTTGACAAACTAGTTACAGAAAATTTTAGAATAACTTGAAAATTTAATACAAGATGTGCTAACGCCAAAAACTAAATAACTCGTTTTTTTTTAATGGAACATCCTGTTATATTTCATAAGCGTTCCATTGATATGCAGTTTGTATGGTGAATTCTGAATAGTTGACATTTTCTAAAAAAAAATATTTTATTATGAAGAAACATATTGTAAAGTAGTCTACTGCTCTTTTCAACTATACTAGACAAAACAACAAAAAAAAACAAAAAAAAAGATAAAGACACTAACACTGTAATACTGAAAAATGACACAAATGAAACAGAATTGCAGTATAGTCTCAAAGTATTAAAAGAGGAACTAAAGAAAATAAACATAAAAATAAACACTAGAAAGACAAAAACAATGATAATTTAAAAAAAAAAGACGTCAAATTAGTATAAACGGGGAAGAAATAGAACAGAATAAATAGAATATTTTAATTATTTGGTGCAATAATAGAAGAAAATGAAAAATTGGACTAACAATTAAACCATAGAATAGGAAAAACATAAAAATATTCAATCTGATGAAACAACCTTTCTAAGGAAAAGAGAAGTACACGAGAACAAAACAACAGAAGTTGTTAAAAAAGTTTTCAGGCAATCAATCACATATAACAGTGAGACTTGGGTAGTTAAAGAACGACAAAACACGTTAGGTTCTTTAGAAAAATAAAAAATACAACCAAGAAGAACAGAATAAGGGATCAACCATTTTGACAAAATCTAAAAATGGAATCAAACAACGAAAAAATTATAGAAGGGAAGCTTGATTGGTTTGGGCCTATATATGTTCTGTTTCTAGTTTGTCGGAAAATATTCATGGCCTACTGATTAGTAATATATCAAATGTTAGTTTCTAATAAATAGTTGAATACAGCAAAAATAAAAAGAGCTATACCCATATCATTCTATACAAAGTCCCATTACTTTTTAATGCTAAAAGTAATTATGTAAAAATTTACAAAATGTTCTATTTAAAAGAACATAACTTTGGTTTACCACTTTGTTCTGAACCAGTTACTCATCCCTAGGTCACCAAGTGTGTCATTATGTAAAACAAATTGTCAAGACATATTAATAGTAGATTATTTTACTAGGAGTTAAACAATATAATTATTAAGCTTAAAAATTTTTTCTGTCAAGGCATTAGCCAAGACAGCAAATTAAGCAAAACAATTATATTTTTGAGTCCAAGTGAAATATACTCGTACAATTTTTTCTTTAAGCGTTTCTTGCTCGTTTTTATATGTTATTTTCAATTTTTTGAGATTCTCCAGTGTTATAGTGACATTTTATTCTTGACGAATCAGGTTAGTACTTTTCTGCTACATTTATAATAATATAACATAACTGAGGTACCAACCTCCAAATAGTTGTGAAAACAAAAGAACTGTTGCTTTTAATGTTAGGCAGTAAAAGGCATTTTTTGTCAAAAATAAAATATCAGTATAACACTTGAGAATTTTGAAGATTTAAAAATAACTCATAAAAAACAGCATTAAAGGTTTAAAAAAAATAGTATATATCACTTAGAGTTAAGAAGATTATTATTGTTTTGTATAATTTGCTGAACAAAAACAGCAAGCATAAATTAAAAAGTAATAAATTAATAAAATAACCAGTGTTAATAAAATAAAATAAGTCAAGAAATTTAATTGATGTAATTCATTTTACAGTGTACAGCAAAGGAATGCATAGTAGCTTAAAGCCTGTTTTAAAAAGTGATACCAATATAACCAAATAATAAACAAAAATAAACGGTTTTGAACAAGTGATTTAGTTAAAAGCATTAAGATTTTGCAAAATTTAAAACTGAACAAGAAAACAAAATTAGAAAAACACATACATCAAATTCTAACCTAAACTTCATAGCAGCTGACTACTTTTCAATAAATTCCAAATGGCAAAGAACTATCTTGACCAATTTTTTGTTTGACCACTTTTTATACAAGTTATTATTAAAGTGTTACGATTTGAAGTATGATATGCCCGTCAAAGAATTTGTGGATCTCTAGAGTAAAAAGGTTCAAACGATTTTTTTTCCGTTTTTAATAAACAAATACCTATTAAAACTTAAATAATTCAACAATATTATTTTATAATTCCGGTTTTTACGTCACATATGCATATACTACGGGTAAAACTTTTAAAGTCAAAATTTTCAGACCAATATTTTTACTTTTATTTACCATTTATTAATTAGTGTTAATTATCTGTTCTTTGGAGTTAAAATTTTCTTTAAAGTGCTTGAAGAGGATAATTTCTTCTATAAAGAACTAAGAATCAGTAACAAAGCTCTAACAATTGACTATAAAATTATTGTTAGTACTTCTAATCAAAGGTGAAGTTGGCACGCCTTATAGAATTTAATTTTTCTGCAAATAAAGCTTTTATAAGCGTGCCAACTTCTCAAACTTAAAGATTTATTAAAAGCTATTAACATTTACAACAAATTTATCAACAAGAACAAAAAGATAACGTTTAGTAGAATTTGATACCCTTTTGCAGACGATAGATTTCTGAAGTATGCTGCTATAGGAATAGATAAATATTGTCGTAAGAATTCCTCGTAGTGGAGGAACAAAATTAAACACTACTACCCTGGTTTTAATTAGCCGACGTTTTAGACAGTCCTCTGTGAAATTTATCAATGCTTCTTCAATTATGAAGTGAACTCACATCTATTATTAAATTAAATTCCATCATTAAGTTTGTAATATACTTTAAAAACTTTTAATCAAGAAGATCGGTAAATAATATTTGTACAATAAATAAGATTAATAAAAGATACTTGACCTACACAAACATTAGATGTGTATCTGACTTACTAAAGATTTCTAAAAATTGTGTTCAATTTAAAGATGAAGTGTTGGTTGACTTATAGAAACCCATCACACATTCAATTGGTAATTCTATAATTTTTTTTAAAGCGGTGACTTAACCTTTTGTTTTTCAGAAGAGAAATGCCAAGAACTTGGATGTGTTGTCTAAAATACAACACATACAGAAACATTTGGTAAGATTAATGTGTTTAGTGCTGCTCTGAAATGCTAGCTACCATTGAAAAAGAAGAAAGTAGATGAATTAAATGGCTTCAACAGTATAATTTACTCATCGAAGATTAGAAATTATGTTTAGAAAACAGAGATTGAAAGTATACAGTATGCCTCAATCTGAGTAGTATTTTATGGATATCTTTGTTATTAATACAGATAAAGATTTAGTTAAATGGGCAATGTTAAACATATCTTTATGCCGTGTGAGATGCCGTTAACTAAGATCAAAACTCCGATCCGTTCTGAAGATATCCGGAAAAAACAAAAAGTGCCATTTTCAATTAAATATAATATCAAACAAAATAAAGTTATGTTTAGAAAACGGAGAAACAATACAATTTGTTCATGATAAACGATGATGTATTGTTTAAACGGGTTCTAAAGAATAAAAATTACATCAAAAAGAAATTAAATCAAACCATGCAATTATGGATATGCTAAACCAGTTACACAATTGTTGTTTAAAAAATTTATTAAAGTAAATTAAAAAAAATTGTAATAGTAATTATACTCCACTAATTGCATAAAGTGCGGGAGCATAGCCCAGTGGTATAAGCGCCAGTTTAGTATACTAGCCACCGCCAGCGCGCTGGTTCGATTCCGGCGGCAGCAAGAGATTTTATATTATTTTAACCAAAGCAAAAAAAACAGTACTATAAATTAATAAATAATAATTTGAGGTTAGCGTAATTTATCTGAATATGACATGTGAACAATTTTCAATAAAAATAAAAGAATTTATGGCAAAAAAAGGAAAATGTTGCTACAAAACTCAAAGAAAAGGAAATTTATAAAAAACTTAAATAAAGCATACAATATTAAAAAAACAAATGATGTAGTG
This sequence comes from Abscondita cerata, assembly GCA_030710515.1. NCBI lineage: Eukaryota > Metazoa > Arthropoda > Insecta > Coleoptera > Lampyridae > Abscondita > Abscondita cerata. Next base: position 9,236 of record JALBCR010002895.1, read on the forward strand.
GTTACAATAACAAAAAAATACTCAAAAAAAGCACGAGTTAAAATATTTTTATGCAGGCGACAAAATTACTGGCACCGGGTAAAAGTTTTAAAACAATGTATTTAGTTACAAAGATTAGTTTTTGAATAATTTCAAAAAGATCAGCAAAATGTTTAAGTTTTCCTGCTGGTGTTGTCTGACCTTTTTACCTATTTGCACAACCAGCATTGCTTTTAATGTAGAAGAAAATTGTTTGAGTACAACATGTGTCAGAGTGTTTTATGTAACGAACATAGTAAGCATGAAGCAGCAAACTTTAGTAGAAGCGGAGAAAGATATTTTTTAATTTTTTTATTTCCAAAAAAAACCTCAAATCCTGGCACCGTTTTCTTGTATACGAACGGGTCATGAACTACTAGACAATGTACGACCAACGAAATATGTGTTATCGATTCATTACAATTTTTAATAACCAAATCTTTAAGCTATTAACGATTAAACGAAATTACAATAAATTCTACAAAATTTACAGATGCTTACCCTTTTATTTAATTAACAGGTATAAAAACTGTTACGTTTATTTAGGCACCTCGTACAAAAATTGCCTATATTTACAGTTTTTACTTTGATCAATTTATTTTAATCGTTTTGATTAGCCGTCGGAATAAATGCACTGTTTGAACATTTCCGTTGCTACTCTAATGGTGGACGCTAGGTTTGCGTGTCCCTTTGTCATTTGACCACATTGAGGTAATTAATTCCATCGTTTTCTTAGACATCCGTAATTAACGGGTATTTATTTTAGGTTGTCGTAATTCTAGGTAATCTTTTCCGTTACGATACGGACGGATTGACGGGCATTTTTTTCTTATTCTACGCGTACACCGTATGTGTAAAATCTTGCATCCCTGATACAACGTGGTGACCGGTCGTTTTCTTCTTCGTTTATTTTAGATTAAAGTACGGATTTTAAATACACCAATTAAACCACGGATTTCTAAGCACGAATCTAAGCACGGATATCATTATTATCTAAGTAGTAGGTTATTATCATTCTACGCACGGATGCTAAAGCATAGCAGCTAAGTACGGGGGTTTTCTGGTTGTACCAACGTCGTAACGGCCGATGTCGAAAGTCGTTTCCTTTGTGCTCCGTCGCAATTTTTTGATTCTAAAATACGCTAAGTAATCTATACGTGTTGGATAAATAATCGCTCGCCGTCTTTAACTTTCAATTGCGCTTTGGATGCGTCGGACAGTGTCGCGCGTATTGTTGCGGGTATTGTTGAATTCGATTGCGGAATTGATATCATTATCTATACGTACGGGGAGTAGTGAACTTCGTTGTCTCGCTTAATATCTCGTTATAATTACTGCTAGATTTGTATGTGTTTTGTAAAACAAAGAAAAAGAAAAGTTCTAGTCGCAATAAAAATATTTTTACCGTATCGAGTTGTTTCGTTATTTTAAGTAGTGTTGCACCGATTAGACATTATCAGTTTTACTGATTATAGCTGATAGCTTCCTTTTCCTAATTACTTAATCAGTTGGCACCGCGTCGTTTTCTTGTATTTGGGTAGTAGAACTAAAAGAAAATGAAATAAATATTTAAATTTGTTTAATTGAAATTGAGCATAATTTGAACGACTTAATTCGACTTTTACTACAGCATACGACGCTCACCGCAAATACGAGCCCACCGGGAAGTCTTTCAAAGGATACTCACTCCAATCTTTCGTTTTTTTTGCTACCTCGGTGGACTTAATTAAAAGAACTCGCTTCTTATTTTTTTTTATCTTGTACTGCAGCAATTTTACGTTACATAACTTTGCCAACATGTGTTAACTTACATCACAAACAAACAATGAATTAATGAACGATCGAAATCTGCGCATTACGTTTCGCGCTAAAACTTTGATAACGCAAAAATACAAATTTTCCATAGGCGTATCATTAAATTTTTAACATATGAGTTCGAGCGACAATAACGGATTAACATAGGCGTTACAGTACTTTTTGAATTTTGATTTATTTAACCGAGACAATGAACATCACTACCCATATCATTCTATCACGGCGAAATCAAACTCGTTTGAAATATTGGGCAATTGTTTTCTTGGCACTGCAACTTATAATTGTTATATTGTTTGCTTAAGATAGGTCGCCATTAGAAAATGCCTTCGAAGTTTATTTGTTTCTATGGCTTACTAGATAACAAATAATAACCTGCTTGTCAAGATCTTTTTATTTCAAACATATCGTGTGACATATCAATGAAAGCAGAATAAAGAGTAAAAGTCATTTATGAAAAATCATAATGGCAATAATCTTTTGAAAATAGATTACAGTTTACTTTCATTAGTGAAAAGATAGGAATTTTTGATTTCAGTTAACGGCATCTTAATCGGTACAAAAATCTGTACAACATAGCCCATTTAACAAAATCTCTATCTTTATTAATAACAAAGATACCTATACAATACTACCCAGATTGAGATCGCTATTTTTCCTTAGATTTTTTAACAACTCAACAACTGATCGTACATTTTGATAAGCAAGTCGTGACTAATTTTGTTATTGATTAGTTCAACGTTCAATTTTAAAAAGGTTTTTTTTAAAGTTAAGGGATTGGGTAATCAAAAATTGTATTGTTTGACTAATGTTTCTTTCAGGATTAAAGTATGATTTCTTGTTTGAGCTACAGAATTATATTGTCCAGTACTAAAGTTCACATAAGAGTGTAGAATAACTTGATGGCGTCAAGATCATATAAAGCCCAATAATATTTTAGTTTGATTTGATAGTGACATTGACGTCACGATACTTAAAAGTGATATTAAACTTGCCCTAAAAGGTTGTGTGTTCTGTGCGTTCAAAGTGACTGTTTTTACTATACATTTTGTTAGTTTCTTATTTGCTGATAAATTTTTCATTTATAATTTTTCACTTATATAAAAAATTAATATTTTAACAAAATTACTTTATGGTTCGTTTGTTTTAAATATTTTTTATGTATCATAAATATCAATAATATCTCAAATTAAAGCGCTTTGCTCAAGAGATGTATTTGACTTGTTTGTAGTTATTTACATAACTAAGAGACACGCTCGTTTGTAGACAAGAACTCATGAAATACAAGAGTAAAACAGATTTTTCAACGTGTTGAATATAAAATAAGTATAAGTTAAAAAATATTACCTCCTAAGCTTCAATTATCTAAACTATTACGTTAAGAATCAAAACATACTTACTTTAAATAATTTATTGTACTATTAGTTTGTGATATATATAGTTATTAAATTGAATTAGATAAAGTATCAACTTAATCATTATAAAAATTTGCATCTTATAAGTATTAAAGCTGAAATGTAATAATTATAGTAATTTTATAATCTAAACGCATTTTAAACAAGTTTTTACTGTCACAATCACTGAAAATGTAAAGCACAATCCCTAGAGGCAATTCTACATTTTTAATCTAATTTTTCGTTAGCATTAATTTAGATAATGAACAATCAAAAGCTTCCAATTATCTAATTACCTAAGTTTAAATAAATTTATTTAGTAAAAAATTATAAATTATTTTTTTTATTTGAACCTATGCGCATACCTAATTGTTTTTTGACTATTAATATTTTAATGCTCATGTAATTCTTAAATTTTAGTATTCAACCCATTAAATAACTGTTTGTAGTGTAAATAAAGTCAGCTTTTAAAATTTCAAAGTTTGTTTTAATTGCTTTGTCGTGGAAGTTGTACAAGTGCGAAACTACTTCCTCCAGTGTTTATTTGAAAATAAATTGTGATCAATAATTCAACAATAATATAAAATACACAAGTTTTACAACACAATGTGAAAGAAATTCGATAAGGATTACATGTATAATAAAACTTTTTGTGTTTAGTTAAGACGTCAATGTGGATATATTTTTAGGGATGGGAGTTTTACTAATCCGGTAAAATTAACTATTTTCTATTTTTACTAGTCTGCTTTTTGTCGTTACGTATAAGTCACATTGTTTTTATCTTTTAACTTAATTTCAACGTTTGAAACGGTTAAAGTTCAAGATGGTTTCTTTTAATTAATACTTTACGATAAAAATTGTTCGGATGGTCATTACTAACTAAAAAATTCTCATTTCAAAAACTTCTACGTAAAAATTAAGCAAAAAAGAAAACATTGGTCCACTTCAAACCTGAATGGAAATAAAATCTTGGGTTGAACCAAAAAATTATGGATGTTAACTAATGGTTCCAAAGCAGATGGTGGCACTGAAGACATCAAATAATATTCAGGTACCCTATTTTCCTTTTATCACATTATTAACCTTAAAACGACTCTATTTTGGCGTTGAAGAAAGAATTTTATATTAAATTTTAAAATCGATAATGTTGCATTTCAAGTGAAAATTTATACATTACCTCTATCCTTTAAAAAAATGGCTACTAAAGATAAAGAAACAAAACGTATTTTAACGAGTATTGAGTTAATAAATAAAAAATTAGATAATTTTGAATCTTATCTTAATTTATTTGATACAAAAGAATCAAATCAATTAACGTTAGACGCATTGTCAATTCGATTAGAGCAAATAAAACCAACCGCGAATAAGTTCAAAGATTTAATTATTCAATTTCAAGTCTTATCCGGTCACACTGACGGAATACCGTCATATGATGATTTTAAAAATATACTTTTCTTTAATTAGTAAAGCTTCTTCAATGCTAAGAAACTTCAAAAATCAAGCGTATTTCAAAACGAATCTTCGTTTGTAGCTAACCAAACGCAAGTTGCAAACGAGTTCAGTGTAAAATTGCCAGTCTTATCAGTTCCGAAGTTTAATTATATCTACTCAGAATGGAACAGTTTTTTACAAAACATTTGTTGCTTTAATTGATTATAATTCTAATTTGTCCGACGTTGAAAAGTTTTTTATTTGCAACAAGCATTAAAGCCCCCCCAAGAATGTATGCAGGAATTATCAGTCACTGGAATGCAAATGTTTAAAGATTGTTATATTAAAGATAAGCTAATTATTTATTCTCATTTAGAAGGTATATTTGAAAAAAATAAATTGCATAAGGAATCGGCGTACGAATTGAGAAAGTAACACGATAATTTAACATTTCATTTGCGCGCACTTGATAACATGACCGTGTGTGATAAACAATTCAAAGCCGCTGTAATATCGTATATATTGAAATCAAAAATGGACACACGTACGGCAACGGAATTTAGCAAATTCAAATCACCTACGTATAATTTAAAAAAGAATAATGCGAGATCTCCGCAAACCTCAAAAGTAAAGGCAATCATTTGCAGTTACTAGTGTTGATAATAAATTATGTTTGTTGTGCAAGGGTAATCATTCTATCCCTTTTTGTAAGGAAATTTTGAAATATTCTGTCAAAGAAAGATTTGATAAAATTCACAATTTAAACGTTTGTAAAAATTGTTTGAAACACCTAATTCGATTTAATTGAAGATGCAATTCCAAATTCAGATGCAGTTACTGCTCTAAATCACACCATAGTCTTTTGTGTTTTGAAAATGAAGCACGTAGACAAAATGATGTCACTGCTGATAATACTAAAGCTGCTTTTCCTGTTGTTGAAAATAACAGCGAAACTTCATTATCTCTTCCACAAACTTCTTTGGTTTCTACCAATTCCAATCGTCATCAAGTCTTGTTATCTACTGCAATTGTTTATGTAAAAGTAAGTAACAATAAATTTGTTACAGCCCGTTTTTATTAGATTCGGCTTCTCAAGCCAATTTTATTTCGGAAAAATTTTGTTTGCAAAATGTACTTCATATTAGTACATCTGACATATCTGTTTACGGTATAAACTCCAGCATCTCTCAAACAAAGGGTGCACAAAATTCAAATTAACGGTTTACAAAATAATTTTCAAACTGAATTATCATGTTTAGTAATACCTGAAATAAGTCTGCATCTTCCCTTGGTCAGTTTTGACAAGAATATTTTAAACATTCCCGATAATATTTGTTTAGCGGATAACGATTTCAACAAGAGCTCTCCAGTTGATATTTTAATTAGAGCTTCATTATTTTATCAGTTGCTATGTTTAGGTAAAATAAATCTTGGCAAAAATAAACCCATTCTTCAGGAAACAAAACTTGGTTGGATAGTTGGTGGCCATTTGAAAACTCAAATTAATTCTAACTGCGCTACTGTAGCAATTTCAGTTTGCGCCGAAAATTTAAATAATCAAGATTTAAATAAGTTTCTTATTAAATTTTGGGAAATTGAAAATGTTATCCATGATAAAAAATCTTCTTTATTATCTCCTGTGGAAAGATTTTGTGAGCAACATTTTTTAAGTACTATCAATCGAAATGATAACGGTAAATGTATGGTTTCAATTCCATTTGATTCAAAATTAAGCCTTTTGGGCGAATACAAGAATATCGCACTTCGTCGTTTATTTAATTTAGAAAAAAGACATTTGTTTAATCCTAGCCTAGCTGTGGTGTTTCTTTAGGTCATATGACTAAAGTAAAAAATCTTTTGGAAATTATTTCGTCTAATTGTAATTTATCTACTTTTGATGCAAATATTAATCTTAATACGGTTTCTATTGTTTATTTACCACACCATCCGGTAATTAAAGCTACTTCTTTAACTACCAAACTAAGGGTAGTGTTTGATGGTAGTTGTAAAACTGTTTTGCCCGGTTGTGCAAAATGATCTTTTTTCCATTTTGTTAAATTTTCGAAAATATAAAGTTGCTTTAAGAGGTGACATAGAAAAAATGTACCAAATGATATTTGTTTCTTCAGAATTGCGCAAATTACAATGCATTTTATGGCGTGAAAATGAGTTAAATACCATCACGTATGGAACTGCTTCAGCTTGTTATTTAGCAACAAAATGTCTTCAAAATTTGTCGAGTTTATATGCTGAACAATTTCCTAAAGTTGCTAATGCTATTAAATTTAATTTTTAAATGGACGACCTCTTACTGCTTCAAGTATTGCTGAAATCAAGCAATTGAAATTTGAAATAATATCTATTTTAGCTAGTGCAGGTTTAAAAATACGCAAATTTTTTTCAAAATTTAACGAAGTAATTAACGAAAAAAGTAACGTTGTTGAAACTAGTTTATTTACTATTCCCCTGGGTGAACTTTCAATTGCCAAAACGTTAGGCCTCTTATGGGATTCTTTGATTGATAAGATTCATTATGATATAAAGTTTAAACATGACATTTCTGTTATTACAAAAGATCTATTTTATCATTGGTAGCACAAATTTTTGATCCGTTAGTTCTCCTGACTCCAATAACTATTCGTGGAAAAATTTTACTCAAAAATTGTGGTTTTCAAAAATTGATTGGGATCATCCCGTATATCATAACCTTTCTTCTGAATTTGTAAAATTTAAGGAGCAATTTTGCATGTTACCGAATTTAAGAATTCCTCGATGCGTTATACCCTTTTCATCTTCTACAATTGAATTGCACGGATTTGCCGACAGTAGTACATTAGCATTTAGATCTTGTATTTATGTTAGATACTTAAATAAAAATAAAATAAAAGTTAATTAATTATGTGCTAAGTCGAGAGTAGCTCCTTTACGTTCTGTTTCAATTCCAAGATTAGAACTTTGTGCCTGTTTGTTGTTAGCTGAATTGATGGAAAAGGTAAAAACCTCTTTAGAAGTAGAAATTTCAAATTAGTATTTATGGACTAATTCCAAAATCGCCCTTGTTTAGATTAATTCTTCACCTAGTAAATATAAAACTTTTGTAGCGAATCGCATTGCTAGCATCCAAGAAAAATTTGAATCAAAATATTTGTATTACGTTGATTTAATCACTAGAGGTTGTTCCATAAAAAATGTAATTAGTAACCAACTTTGGTGGCATGGTCCTCAGTTTCTTCAACATATAAGCACAGTTTTTGTTCCTGCGGGCGGTCAAACTTATAATTTTGAAGCCCCAGAAGTAAAACAGCAATCTATTGTTTCTTTTAACGTTGTTACATCGCTTATCAAACTTCAAAGAGTATTATCTTACATATTCAGATTTTTATCAAATTGTAAAGTACCCATTGCCGAAATATCGTTAGGTAGCATTTCAACCCATGAATTAAAAAATTCACTGATATTTTTAATTAAATTATGTCAAAGTGAAGCCTTTCCTCACGAAGTTCAGTCATTTCAACAGGGCAAAAATGTATCCCCAAAGTCTAAACTTTTACCTTTAAATCCTTTTGCAGATGAAAACATGATCATTCAAATTGGTGGTCGACTTAATAAGTCGTCTTTTAATTTCAACAAAAATATCCTATAGTATTACCTAGAAGGCATTACCTAACTACTTTGATAATGAATCATTACCACATTTCCTTAATGCATTGTGGAGCTCAACAATTGGTATTTAGTGTAAGGGAAAAGTATTGGCCTTTATGTGCAAACAGTGTTGCAAAAAGTTTTGTCAATTCTTGCATTAAATGTTTTAAAGTCACTTCTAAGTTAAAATTCCCACTAATGAGAGAATTGCCTGCTAAACGTTTACAATATAATTATCCAGTATTTTATAATGTCGGAATCGACTACGCTGGTCCTGTAATGATTAGAGAAAGAAAAACGAAAGGTTCGAAACTGATAAAAGCTTATATTGGATTGTTTATTTGTTCAGTAGCTAAAGCTGTACACTTAGATGTAGTTACAGATTTGAGTTCTGATAGTTTTTTAGCCATGTTTAAAAGATTTATTGCTCGTCGAGGTAAACCATTTTCTATTTCGAGTGACAATGCGAAAAATTTTGTTGGTGCAAAGAACCAGTTAAAGGAAATGTATACATTTTTAAACACTACTGATACGCAAAATAAAATTATTACGTGGTTACAAAACAAAAACATTAAATGGGAATTTAATAACATTTAATATTTAATTCCTGCATAGGCTGCTTACAAAAGGAAAATCTGAAAAGTACATTGGACATACACAAATAACACACAAATCGCAAAGGCATAACACATAAAATGTCAATAATCAAAATATTAACCAAATTAAATAAAACACTGCAACTAGATATGTTCATCATATTTCAATTCTTATGGGATAAATAATATATCAAAAAAAAAACAACATCGATAAGAGCCTTCATTCAAAAACGTTCCCCAACTTGTAAAAGTTAAGTACAAACGAATTCATGAGTAAGGTATCGTTCACATCCAGTTAAACTAAATCAATGCAGACACAAAAAAATAAGAATCAACGCACGAATACACGAGCTTTCCGCTTACATTTACTAAGTTAGCTTAAGAAGTTCTCATTGAACATTACTTTACAATCACTCATGGTAAAACTGCACACAAACATAATAAAATGTCTAGTAACTTCTTAAGTTGAAGTTGACACAACAATTTCGTATACACGTTAATTATCCGTATACGCAAGTGTTAGCGGAATGGTGCTAAACATTTTCCAATTTTTAATTTTACGTACGTTAATTCAATTCAAATAGATGTAAACGACCCTTAAAACAAACGATTTAAAACAAATAATAATTTTGTAGCGTTCCGCATCTTGTTGCATTGTTAGAAAGAAATCCCCTTCATATGTTATAAAAATAGACTGAAAACGCCCAAATTTATGCCTCCGCGACAGTGGTTATTTTACAATCTGAACTAAACATTGTTAACTTATATTTTATCTATTGTTTCCCATAGCAATATATATGAACTCAATATAATTAAACTTTAATAAAAAAAAATTTGATAAATCGGTGACGAACGCATCATGAAGGCGTTTTACAAAAAGAAAATATGCAATAAATTTTCAGACAAAGAAACTACATTACCGGTTCCTAATTAGTTAATTTTTCTATAATTGTGGTTTAAACAATCGTAAAAGGTAAAACTAAAAACGTGCAAAAGGGCAAACTTAAATCTGGTTCAAAATAAAGCATCCCCAAAATTAATCTAAACATACATTGTACATACCTCTAGTAACACGTTACAAGGTTTACACACAAGTGTCCCTGCATCCCCTTATTTCATTAGTTCAAACAAAAAAATTTAAGGCGGAGAATTCTTTCCGATATATTTCGAGAGCAGAAGCGTACAAAAAAACTAGCGGTTTAATATGTCGTCTACCTTTCAGGGTAATTATATATAATTTTTTCTATTATTATTTAATTTTTAAGTCTGGAACTCTACAAGTTGGTAGAAAATCTAATAAATCGCGTCCAATTAAGGTTATTCTAACCACTACGGATGATGTTCACAAAGTCCTTAAGAACAAAAAACCTCCAAACATTAGTGTTGCACCAAATTGAACTGACATGCACAGAAATGAACTGAAAAGTACCTATATCCCACTGTCACTAAGCAAACAAAAAACTAATTCGTCGCCAACAGATAATTTCTATAAAAAATAATTCACTAACATTATATTATCAAAATTGTAGAGGACTAAATAGTAAGTCTGTCGATTTATACAATAAATTGCTTAGTTCTAATTATGATTTTTTATGTCTACCAGAAACTTGGTTAAATAATAGTGTTTTTTCAATTGAGTGTAATAAAAAAATTTTTATTACACACAAAAGCGTTGAATAATATTTTAGCAGCGCACTCTATATAAGTTACTATATTCAGCAAAGAAATGTTTTACATTTACTAGAATAATAAAGCAATTGGAAAAAATATTGTATTAAATTCGTTATATAAGGGCTCCGCTCGTCGTGCAATAATTCCTCTCGTTGAACAATAGACTGCTTATACAACTAATTTAATAATATACTATAATGATGATGAATTATATTCATCCTTTTATCAAGTTTTTAGGTCAGATAGAAGTGGCAAAAGAGGTGGTGGGGTTTTAATCGCAGTTAAAAATAAGCACTATGTTAAGCCTCTCTATCTATCATCTCATTATGCTATGGAAATTATTGGGGTAATAATAACTGTTGGTACTCATTTCGTTACCCTAGTGTGTCTGTACATTCCACCTCAAATTTCAGTAGCCGAGTATTTTCTGGCCTTTGAATATTTTTCTAAAACTTTACTTGATTATAAAAACGTAGTTATAGCGGGTGACTTCAATATTCCTAATTATGTTCAAAGTTTAGATAATGCCAGTAACAACAGCATAAATAACTTATTAAATTGTTTCTTACGTTTTCTTGATTTGGAACAATTAAATCTTATTCAAAATTCGATAAATAGAATATTAGACCTGATCATTGCTGCACGTGATATAATTAATTTATTACAGTTTGTTCCATCATATGATGGACCTTCTTAGAGGAGTATTTTTTGGAGTAGAGTATTAATACTCCATGTACTAATTACGTGCCAACGTTTCGGTCAAAAGACGTCTGACCTTTATTAAGGCTGTTTTTTATTAGAAAAGAACACTCAATTAGAAGAATGTGGTAAACATTACAGGTTGACAGTTACTTATTATATAAAAAACTAGAAATCACAGTTAAATTAGACTAGAATATAATAATTAGTTAAAACTGTTGTCAATTATCAGTTAATACTATCATGTTTTAATTTTATAATCAAATATCAAAAACATTGGACAACTTACCAAAAAAGAGATTGTTGGAGTTAAAAAAGTATTTTCTTCTCATTTGAATCCCGGTTTTTTTTAATTATTATAAAATGTAAATAAATTAATTAAGAAATACTAAATATAGACAACACTTAATGCAGACAAACGAACATAAAACGCGTAACAAACGTAAAATTACAATAAAATGGCTTTACAGATAAACTGCGGACGTCACTAAAAACGAAAAGTTTTACGAGGTCAAGGGTGAACTCAGATAAGCACTAAAAGATTATAAATTTAGAATATTATTTTACGTTAATTTAGTCATTAATAAATTAGATTGGTATTACGAATCATAGTATTAATTGGTGTTGGGTATAATTAGTTAGTAGTATATAATCTTACTTAGTCGTAGTATTAATGGTGATAGGAATACAGTACACCATTCAACACTACTTTATAATACATTTGTTTTAAGTCGAATAGATTATTGTACTTTAGTTTGATCTCCTATAACTCAAAAAAATATGCAAATATTGGAATCTACACAAAAAAGATTTTTAAAATACTTATATAAATTAAAGCATAATATTTATCCACACCCTTATAACCTACTTCTTGCTGAATTTCAATATACAGGGTGTTCGACAGAAGGGTGAACACAGAAAAATGACAGGTAGGTGGGGTCTTCTCCTATGTGGTCAGCCCATAAAATTTGACCTACACCCTACTTTGGGTTTTACCCGATTTTTTAAAAAAAAATCGACTTTCGCCTTTAAACTTCCGTAAATTTCCATTTTATTGAGAAGTCTGGCAACAATTATTTTTTTTGATCTTGTTACATAGTAGGTCTTCAAGTAATCAATATTTTTTTATAAGAATGCCGGTTAACAAAAATAGGAGCTTCTAAACTACAAAAAGAGGTAAGAAAATTATTTGAAGACGAACTTTGCATTGCAATGAAAAAAAAACTAGAAGAGATCGATGTCGTCAGATTTTATGTAAACATCTCTACTGTATGCCTTTTCTAACGGTATGCGACTTTTTTAAGTTTAAGTTTTTTTTAAGAATAACTGGAGTTATTCGTAAATTTTTCAAATAGGACGATTTTGACAAAACTTTACTTTTGGAGAAAATTAATTGTTTGACAAAAATTAAACAAAAGTAGGATGTATCAAGATCAGAAAAAAAATAATTGTTGCCAGACTTGTCAATAAAAAAGAAATTTACGGAAGTTTAAAGGCGAAAGTCGGCTTTTTATTTTTAAAATCGGGTAAAACCCAAAGTAGGGCCTAGGTCAAATTTTATAGGCTGACCACATAGGAGAAGACCCCACCTACCCATCATTTTCCTGTGTTCACCCTTCTGTCGAACACCCTGTATATCTATTTCTGACCGGCATAAAACTATCTTTGTTAAACATTTATACAAATTAATACATGGTGCGATAAATGACTCGATTACCTTAGGTAATATTAACTTTCACGTACCATCAAAAGGAATCAGAACATGCTTAACTTTTAGCTACCGGACTCCCAGGACTAATCATCACGGCAATGCGCCAAACTATAAAATGTTTAAAGCGTATCACAATATTCAACAAAAAATTGACATATTTGCCTATTCATTTAATGCATTTAAATACGCCTTAAAACTGTCATAGAGTTATTAATTTAGTGATTGTTTATATTTATACATTGTACAAATTTTTTATTATTTTTTATTTTGTCATTAGATAGATAGATCAGTGTCGTTGCATGTCGACCAGATAAAGCGTCATGTGTAAGTGATGTGTATACGCAGAGTCTTCCTATTAGCCAATCCTCAATTGAAACGTTAACATTAATTTTGGTGTAACTAAAGCTTACTTGTGTGATCCGGCACATTAGTTGCGAATCTTACTTATTATTAAGCGAGGCTACTGCTAACGTACGTGAATATATCCGACAGTCTCTCTATTTCTGTTACATGCAACTATTATTATAAGATTTGTTTGTTGTTTTATTGAATTGTCTGTCTTTCTTTTAAGACTAATTGTTCTGTTTGATCTAGCGTATTAGGTTTTAAGTAAAACCTGTTGATCTCCTCTTGATCGGTTTTATTTCTTTCTTTTGCCTAGCAGATGACGCCTTGTTAGACAGCAGTTTAATTTCTTAGAACTTTTGAAGTACCCCCCACTCTACGACGAAGCCGGACGTTGCTGCTCTAACTATTATAAATACTTTATTTTCCATGAACCTAGTGCGCTTTGGTTGTTTCTTTTATAGGTTGTCCCTCTAGGGCCGTCGTTAGTGGTAAACCTCAACAGTTTCAAGCTTTTACATGACGTCAAAAAATTTACAGCTGGTATTAGTCCTACAATAATTTTCGTCAAATTTCTTTTTTCTACGAAAAGATACTACATCGTGGACACCAGTCTGTCTACGAAATGAACATTTGCAGCTTTCTAAAGTGTAAACAAAGTCCGCCTTTACAATATAGTGGTAGTGAATATTGCAACTGGGTATTTAATTTTAGAGAAATCCAAGTTAAAATACGAAAAAAATTAATGAAAATATAAGAATGTGTGTGTATAACACAAATTTTGTGTCCAATCCGTAATGGAGTTATTTAACATTTTATATACTTTAGCACACGCGCGTTTTAGTAAAGTATGTAGATCATTGTTAATTATAATAACGTGTTAAGTTAATTTAGTAACTTTGAAACCTAGTAGATAACATTACTAATGCCATCTTTTGCCGTATAATACAAAAGTTGTGCTTAAGCTTAAGTGTTCTGTCATGTTAAATGTTAGACCACTACTAGCAATGTTCAAGGTTACATGAAGCGGTTAGTCACTTCTAAGAAAAATAGTAATCCTAAATATAAGACAAGAAAGTAAGGAAAACTAAAGAAATGGCACTCGTGAGAAAGTCGACAAAGTCGTATTAGCAAAAGTATGGTAGGACCTCACGTAGAACCTAACATTCTTAAACGGTAAAACCATCTATCATTCCGAAGGAAGAATCCAAAAAAAGAAAATAAGTTAAGGATTAAGTAATACTAAAAACCAATAAAACCCCAACCCTAAGTGGGTGAAACCTGCTCCCCTTTAGAGGTAGGTGCTATAGTCTTAATTATACAAAATGCTGTACCACCGTTTCAATGGCCTTTGGTGCAAGTACAGAAAGTTTCTTTTAGGGGATGATGGAGTCGGCAGAGTAGCACTTGTTTAAACGTCAAAGGACGTCTTAAAACGACCTATCGTCAAACTATGTCATTTACTTTACTTTACTTTAAGGATTCTGTTATATTTGTTGATCATCTTTTGTTTAAAATTATTATTATTATTTTTCTTCTTTTTTTATAATGCATTTAGATAAGGTTTTTGACATGTATTGATTTTTTGTTTAAATTATAGTTAATAGTACTAAATTTAGTTTTTCAGGGGCGGGAAAATGTTTACGCCAATTAGATTTATTTTACCCTAAGTTGAGCTGCCGCGGTTGGAAAACAATCGGCAGTAGGAAACTTCCATTTCTATTTCATTTAGTCGTTAGATGGCATGTTTAAAAGGGTTCTATTTATTTTTGAATTAATATATGAGATAAGGATAAGTCAATTGTGGTGCAAATTTTGAATCGAAACCACGTGTATCGCGCCGTGATTATTAATTATTATCATTCAAAACTAGAATTAAGGAGTCCTTATTACTATCCACAATTCTCCCTTACATCTAGGGCTAGTGTTTGTGACGCCGAGAAAATTTGGGTAAGTCCAATTGTTCGTTTTATTAATAAAATAATTAAACAGTCCACTTATATCATAAACAACAACCAAATATAGAGTAAGTATATAAATAGTTGAAGTCAATATGTAAGTCCAAATACCCATAACCTCTGGATTTCACATAAATTAAAATTAGTTATTATTATTAAAAGTAGTAGCAAAAAATCAAAGATTTGATATAATGGTCTGTCAGAAATAT
Organism: Abscondita cerata; assembly: GCA_030710515.1. Taxonomy (NCBI): domain Eukaryota; kingdom Metazoa; phylum Arthropoda; class Insecta; order Coleoptera; family Lampyridae; genus Abscondita; species Abscondita cerata. The sequence continues at coordinate 24,722 of JALBCR010002895.1, forward strand.
TTTTATAGTTTTTCTAAATTTATTTGTAATTGATTTGTAAGAAGCTGGTGGGTGATTGTATAATTTTATACGACTACACATGATAGAGTTTTTAGTACATTCTAGATACGGAGTATCTAAGCTAAGGTTGCAAGATGAGGAGTTTCTGGTATTATGTGAGTGAACCTGCCTTTGCGGAAAATTGTACTAATGGTTATTATGGAAATTAACGATTTCTAAAATAAATAATGCCAAAAGAGTAAAAAATTTAAATATTTGAATATCGTTATGTCGTACCTCCAACTTCACGGACCTTAGGTTCTCAAAGTAAATTTAAATATAAATATTTAGTATGTAATATATAGAGAAAAATCACCATAGACAAGAACTGCAACACGCATATAGTAACAAAAAATTTCAGAGTGAAATATAGCGAAGAAATCAAAAACAAATAAATGAAGTATTTATTAGTAACGACTGGGTTTAAGTCATATGCTTCGATACCAGAAGAAGGTACACAAAATGTATCATTAATTTTATGATGAAGGGGAGTAATTAACAAACAGAAAATCCAAATACAAACAGTATTAATAAATAAAGTCTAATATAAATAAATACAAAAAAAAGAACTGTATGACAATTAGAATAATTTAAGAAAAAGAAATTAAAGAAATAATAATAAATTCATGTTACAAATGCCTTTTAAGGTTAAACAAATTCTAATCAGATTATTGATGTGGTAGTGCGAACATACAGTGAGAATAAACAAATAAAGAATTTTTTTTAGTATTTGTAAAATAAATAGTACTTCAAAACAATACATAGACAAGACACTTTTTTAAATCTATAACGAATTCTCATCGAGTACGGAACGTTGCAGAGAATGTTTGCGAATAACAGTTTTTCTTCGAACTGTTTACGAAACTAAACAAACTAAAACAATTACATTATACAACGTACACATGTACACTGACCCCTCTGTTAATTGAACATAAATCACATGCAGTGAGTAATAAAATCAATGCCTGCCTTATTTATAAATTAATTACAAGGCGTTTAACAGTTGGACTGCAAATGACCTAAACCATTATGGTTTGAATAAATCAAATGCTGAGTTAATGTTGAAACTTATAATGTATGTTAGATAAAAAAAGGTAAAAAAAAGGCAGATCCTATCATTAAAATTTATAAAGTAAATTATTGTGTTTTTCTACGAGTCTTAAGTAAGATACATTGTCAGACAAACAACGCAAATACACGAATGTCCAATAATATTTATCATATTTCCTACTCCCTCAGATGCAGTTGTGATGCTCCCTAAACAACTTTCTTTGATTTTGCGGTCCTGTACGCATTGGATAACAAGTTATTCGATTCAAACTTTTATATAGTTGTGTAAAAGTTGTATTTTTTGTACGAAAAAACTTTTCAACGTTTTTCAACGTTTTTTCAACGTTTTTACTCATTTCTTTCTCTTTCGAATTCTCATTCTTAACTGCATTTTACTAAACTAGCGAACGTAAAAAGTTTAATGGTTTTTTTTTTAGAAAGTATGTAAATCAATCAATTGTATTTTATGAGTTGTAATAAAAAATGCTCGTAGACTGGGAACAGGTGCGTTACATAGCTAAAGTTTAAGTTTTATTGAAATACAGAAGCACAGTTTCATTTTAAGAATTTGTATAAAAATATTTTATTATATAAATGTAAATTGTAAACATGAAATAAAAATAAAATATGATGCTTCAAGTCGTATATAGGGTGGTTCAAAGTTAGTGCCTAAACATTTACACACTAACCACTAAACTTATAAAAAAATAAACAATAAATAGAAATACTGCAAAAGCATAAGCATATAATAATAGTAGATTCTGTAAAACGTTAGATTACAACGCTCGCGTTGGGAATCTTCCACTCTTATCAAATTTTCATTCTAATCGAGTAACAAACCGTTTTTACTTTATTTGATCTTGTATAATTAAATACATACAAACAAAACAAGTAAGTTGTGATGCAAATAGAAAAACAATATTGAAACTGCCGCTTGCTCAGACCTAAGATTCACTAACTTTAATGAAGGTGTGGGACTTATACCACCTTAAGGTAATATTGAGAAAATACCATCATTTTTGAACCATTCTCCTTAATTGAAATTTTTAAGACGAATTTAAAATTTAAAGTAGTCATACCAAAAATAAAACCGATTGATTTTACTTTAATTCACTAATCAACAGATGCCACTTGCGTCAATTGATCCTGATTGCAAAGAGGCTGCACATACATGCAAAAATGAGGTGCTGCACTAGTGGAAACCAATTTTGGTAACATTCAAATAAAAGAAGCCACTTGTTCCAGAATACATACAACGTTTTGTTTGTGTTCTAGTTAAATGTCGAAATAAATACGGCTTGAAAGTAAAAACTACCACGGGATTATCACAAAAACATGATACAAGATTAATCTCGATTACGCGTTATTATTATTTATCAGAAAAACATAAATTAAAATTTATTATTTAGTTGCATGAAACTGAAGTAGCATAAACAATACTGTTATTGTTAACACTGCCACTGTATAGGTGAACGTACGTCGCCAAAATTACCTAGTACCACAGAAAAACTAGTACTAAAATTTGTTTTCTAGTAGGTTACTACAAATTTAATTTATTTGAGGTGGCGATTTAACTAGCGAAGTGTAGTTTATTGTTCATTGGTGAAGTGAATATCCATATCGTCACATCCAGAATTTGCAATTCGACTAAAAAAATTTGCTGTTTAGGGCTATGACAATGTCCGAGAATGAAAAACGGAGTTGAGAAAGAAATTCTATCCGATATAATATTATAAGTAACAATTTTAATACTATATTGGAGTTGCAACATCAATCTATCAATGTATTTAAAGATAATATAACACTATACAAATATAGTCCTTTATTAAAAAATATTAATGACACAATAAGTAGTTTTTAAAATACATACGCCTTTGTTAGCAATTTCTGTATTGTAGCATTCGATTTGTTTTACGTCTCTGCCATACAAAACGGAATATCGCAGTCTTGCAAAAGCACTTGAATTGTCATCTCCAATAAATTGTTTGTAACGTACTTGATGCATCTCACTCAAGCACAATTGTTCGACCAAAATATCTGCTTTTATAGCTGTGGAACTTGCACTCCAGTTTTGTAGCAAACATGGCCAATGAAATCGATATATAATCGGAAGCTCGAGAACAGATGCTGCAGTATTGTTTCCGATACCAAGAAATAATTGTTTTCAGTAATATAACCAATGATTACTGCCTGTGAATTAGCAACAAAATGTATTTGTTATATTTAAGTTAACCTTTACACTTGCAACTTCAGATTTTGCGTCAAAATTATGGCTGTAACTTTGTTTGCTCCAACCTCCATCAACCGTAACAGTTATCCACGGTTTATTATTAAAATCAACGTTATTTCTTCTTAAAGCATCTTTTTGCTCTTCTATTCCTGTTAACACCATATTTAGCCCAAAGAAATCTTTCTAGTTCTAAAAAATCCAATGACTATTTAGTATTTTGCTATACAGGGTGATTTACGTAACCCGTCGATTAGAAAGTTTTTCTCAAATTCCATCAATATGAAATTTGGTACCTACGTGACCATAATCGACTACTCTAGTCTAACGTCCAACTGAAATATTTTTAAAATGACGGCATTTTCAGATTTACCTAAAATTGACGCTATCTTTGTTAATTTAAATGGAATGACCCTATTTGACACTATAGTTAAATTCTACATTAAACTTTATAATCAGCATCATCATTAAAGACACGTGTCATCATTTTTACATATATAACGTTTAATGCAAAATATTAGGTTTGCAGGGGCTTTTTAAGAAATTTACTATATTTGAACCATTGAAGATAAATAAATTATTCTTTGTGGTGTTGATTTCTAGAGGTTCAGCCAATATTTTGAATTGTTGCTGACACTTCTTTCTTATCGCATTTGTCTACTGCTTTTTTTCAATCAGAAACTGTTAAATACTTAATTTTTTCAAATGGGTACTATTTCTGACTGCAGAAATTGATATAAAATTAAATTTTAAGGCTAGTTTAATTACAATTATGCATTCTTATTTTTTGTTGTTAGCTTTTTTTTATGAAACTTTGCTCCAATTTTTTTGAATAATAGCATTACAAGTAACCATATACCAAATTTCATATTGATGGAATTTTAGAAAGTCAATAACTTTGTAACTGACGGGCTACGCGAAATTACCTTGCATATGATAATAATTACAACTTACCCTTGAGATAGTTTCTGAAATATCTTGAAATTTATCAGAAGACTTAAAATTAACGTTCAAAACAGAAAACAATTCTTCGGAATAAGCGTATGTACCACCAGTAGCCAATGTTCCCCATACTGCAGCTTGAATAATGTTGTGTTTCGGATTTGTAGTAGATTTTTTATATGTTCTATTGCAAACATTAGACCTATATAATAATATACTTAATAGCTCATTACGCAATTCTTTTGTAAGATGTAGTTTTCCATATGTATTCACCTTGCTGTGTTTATACTGAAAATCTAGTAGTAGCTTAAATCTACTATTCGGTTGCCTTCAAGTGGAAATCTATTTGCTAAGGTGTAAAGTCAATTTCCACCTCTTATTGTTCAGTCATAATACTAAAAGATGGATAGACTTAACAAACTTGATCAAAAATATCAATTGGTACGTATCTGTCTATTGTTCTCCTCAAGAGCAAAAACGTGTGATTTGCCATAGGTTCATTATTGGGCTATTTAACAAAATGATAAGCCTCTTTTACAACATTAAACACATACAAATATTTACACCAAGTTCTTGTAAAGATTGCTCAAACGCTTCATTACAGTTTTTCGTTTCTACTACGTCATGTATGCTGTGTTTATACGTTTATATGTTTATTTTATACGTCACCACACTATACAGGTTTATACTGATCTTCTGGGGCACCATACATAACACTTACGTCACAATACAATATATGTGTAATGTACCATACGAATAAATAAATAAATTAATGTAATTTTGGTGAAGTACGTTTTTTTATGACATTTTAATTTGATGAAGTACCCTGTTCACTCACAACAACGTCATCTTCCAAAGCCAAAGGTTGAGACGATTCATTATTATTTGTCAGTTCATTCTCAATATTTTTATGAACAATGATTTGAAGGGAAACCATTACGTTATACGCGATTTTAACTAACGTTACGCCTTATGGTAAAATAATATGTAAGTTTGCCTCCTTAAAACCATTACGATATGGTGAAGGTGACAAAGGCAAAAACAAAAAAAAAGGAAACCATAAAGAAAACTTCCCTATGCGGACGATTTCTGTCAGGATGAATCAGCTGACAACATGGAGGAGTTTTTACAAACTTTATAATGGAAACTATTTCTAAAGTTGATGAACTTCCGATATGGCAAAATATTGTGGTCGATAAATTTTTGTTAGTCGATCTTCTGGGAAGGTCAATGTAGAAAACACATTACAAATATGTGTGTTAGTAAAGGACACTGATGACGATGAAGGTGAAGTGGTAAAAAAAAATAATTGTTCTACACAGTTTTCCTTAATTCCCAAAAATCACAATTCACTGTAAAAGTAATGGGGTAATTGTAAACCCGCAACTGTTAATGTAAATTTGTATTTCATAGCTTCCTAGCAAGTTTTGTTTGAGTTTCCCCCTTTTGCGGTCATTAAAAAATGAATGGTTCAGATACTGCGTGTTTATAATTTTTCCGAAAGTCAGGGGTTTTTGTAAACACAGCGAGATTTATTTACAGATTATTTTTCCAATAAAATATTTGAATTCGTGATTTACAAATAAGGCGCAATGCGGTGAATGATTTAAAATAATGAACATAAAATTTATAAAACAAACAATAGGCAAATGATATAAAAAATGTTTACAACATACACCACATAAATCAATCTTACTACATAAGATCGGAAGGAGCATTAGAATAGAATGAGAAAATTTTCAAAATTCATTCTGGCACTTTTCGATTGAATGTCGTACGTGTATACTATTTTGTGCGCTACTGATTTGCTTAAAAATATTTCGAAAATTAATTAGAAACCACTGAAAAAGTAAACACAAATCTGAATCTACCTATTTATTCTTGACTTGTGTCTCTACAGTAACTCCATAATAAATAAGTAATTGTTATTTCACAAAAGTTAATAGATTTTTTCATTTGAGTTTGTCCTTCTACGGTTATTCTTAGAAAAAATAAAGATATACAGTAACAACTGTGCAAGCAGCGAAGGGCTGCGATGTTCAAATACTAGAAGATTCAAAAAATATGTTAGCAAGAGTATGATAAGTCGATGAATAGAAGAAACGCAGATATTGGCGAGAAGAGTGTATTAGCTTACCTTGTAGAAAGTAACATTCTGAATTCTACTTGGAGTTTTTAGTCTACATATTCTATGCTAAAAACCATGATACACGTGAACAATATTCACATTCCTACACTCACTAAATTAATCGCTTTCTTTAAACATTGTAAATCGCCCAAGAAAATCTAGGACGTACAGCAGAGTATGATAACATTCTTAACTGAAGCCCCAGAGGAAATTCATTTACTAATGAAGGTAAACAATACATTTTTGTTATCAATATCTAAATCACATACTATCTTTTTTAGGTGATAATGGTAGTGGGAATAGCAGGGGAACTTTCCCGTAAAGAAATAATAAGCCACCAACTAAAGTCATGGACGATGGACGTTCTATCATTATTACAAACATACCAAAGTCTAAGACAAATATCTCTTAAACTTTCACCATAACAGATAAAAACAACAAACAAACAGATTTTCTCACACCGTTTGGGAAATATTTAAATTTAAGACCGTAAATTGTTTCCTCGTCACGATTTTTCCTGGGATATAGTCGAATAAAATGCGTAAATCAAGCCATAGGTATAGCAAGTATCGGAAAAATACCATCAAAAAAACTTTTAAAACTTGACGATGCACAAAACTGTACTTGACGTGCATTCAGAAGATCCTCAGAGATTTTCTTAGATAACAAAGGGACTGATATACTTTCCTATTTTTGTTCATAGAAACTGTTGTTAAAATTTAATCGGGTAGCAGAAAAAAGTAGAACTCCAGACTGGAAAGAAATAAGAACATGTGCATTGTTTTAAAATGAGGGTGCAATCAAAATCAATACGTAACGTAGATAGCAGCGTCGAAAATAAGAACTGTTTTAGATACTTAAAATGGCTACGTTTTCCTTACTTAAACAGCGTGCAATCATTGCGTTTCATAAAGCACTACGGTGACACATGTATCCTACAAAAATGTTTTAAACAACATGTTCCTTCCTGCACTGCAACAAGAACGTCCGGAAAAGGCTGTGCATGTAATTTTTCACCAAGACAACGCACTCGCACATCAGACTAAGGTTACGCAACAGTTTCTTCCTGAAAACGACTTTGAAGTGATATCTCACGCTCCCTACCCACCTGACCTGGCTCACAGTAACTTTTAGCTGTTTTCAACAATGAAAGACACTGTCCGTAATCGCACATTCACCAACCGTGCTGCTATTGCTTCAGGTATTTTCCAGTAGTCAAAACAGATTCCTAAAGAAGCTTTCGCCGCGGACATGGAATCGTGGCGTCGGCGTTGTAAAAAATGTGTACGTCGGCAGGGAGATTAGGTGGAGAAGTAACACGATTTTTATAGTTCATAGTTTTTCGGGGGTCTTAGAACTTGAATGCACTTCGTAATGGTCTTTATCTATAAGAAACAGAACGAATGAGTTTGATACAAAAATAAAAGGGTTGTAGCTAAGACATATTTTAAGTAAAGTTAGTGGTATTAGATATATGACTATAATACGTCGTCGGAAAAAAACGAATATATTTGCGTAGACACGCAAGTTAGGGAGAACCTGAATCAAACATGATTTAAATGTATAGTACCGAACGGTTGGACAGTAATGATCTGATTTAAGTCATGTTACAACAAATTACTCTTTTTGTAGAACACTATCAAATTATTATATTTTTATTCTGGTTTTACTATTTTTTTCTTTAATATATCCATTGCATTTTTTTGTTTTTCTATTTTCCTTATTGATTGTGATTGCGATTACGCTACTTGCCCCTCTACATTGAGGATGCAGATCAGAATACATATTGGTTTCTTAAGTGCCTTTTAGTTTTTTTTTTTGTTTTGTTTACATCTCCTATTTTTATTTTTGTGTATTCCCTCCTTAACACCAATTTGTTTTGCCTTTTTGCGCCTTTTTTGTCTTTTATATGACAATCCTTTTAAATATATTCCATGAAGTTTCCAGTACTTTTTAAAATCCGCTGGCAGCGTTACTAGCGCTGCATAAGTTTAAACGGTATTGAGACTGCCACTTCTCTGTCTCCGGCATGCACAGTTCCTACCGTCTCTTAGACACGTCGCCTTCTCTGTGAATGTTGAGTTGTGTCAGCAAATTGAAACCATCCATTTAGTGTTAGGCATTACGAGTTCTTTAACATATCTAGTAATTCTCACTTATTTAGAACGCAAGTTAACGTAGTTAAAAAAGTGTGACACGTGGAATCATTAGTAGGAGTTGAGCACCCTGGGAGACTAGTTATTACACCATTTTTGCAAAAAAAATTTTAAGACGCTTTTTAAACGGGAAACAATACCGCTATAAAAAAACCAAGAGAAAACCACTGCATCATTTCCCAAAAAATTGATATATGGTAGCACAAAATAGTTACACGTGAAGCACTTTCTTTCATTCAGGTGATGAAACGTAAAGATCAACAGAAAGAACCTGTACCTGTATTTTCTTTATTATGAGGAAGAACTCTCTCAAAATGCATAGAAAAGATCACACTGAACAAAAATGATGTCGCTAATTAAAAACTTATATTGGAACCAACCCATAAAGATAAAGTAAACAATAGAGTTGTGACCCATAGAAATCAAATGAGACGTTGAATGACATTGAATGAAAGCACAAAAATAATGGAAAACTAATAAAAACCATCCAATTTCCCGTAGACAGTCTATTTCTAGTAGGTAATTAAGAAAACTACAACATTTAATAAATAAGTGTATGACTCCAACACAGTGTTGCGAAATCTAAATATGATGAAAGCAAAATTTTATATGCATTAGTAGAAATTATAAAAGACTCATTTTTTAAGTAAATAGTGTATTAGAATAAACATTCAACCAATTACTGAATACAGACACAGGTTTGTCAATGTAATTGCCAACCCCTAAACAGGAAAGACATTATAAGAAGATGTAAAAAATGTTGATGATATGACAAAATATGTTAATAATTGGAGCCTTAAGTAATATATTCGTTTTACAAGAAGGATGGTAAAAAGTTAAATTAAGTCTTAAATGGTCGATACGATTATTATGAAGTTTATGCAGAAATTTAAGGGCGAACAACTATCTACGTATCTGTAAGGATTGAATATTGTATCTCTGTAACAGAAAAACTTAAAATAACTTCTTACAGGATAAGCATTATAAATTTTGTGTGTCATATTGTTTAAAAATTTTCTTTGCACGGACTCCAGTTGCAAATTTTGATATTTGCTTACATGCAACCAAATTAAAGATCTGTACTCAAACTTAGATATAATCACAGATAAATATGGAACCGTGTTTCATTTTTTGATCAGAAATTTTAGAGAACAAGTTTTAAATGCAGACATCAAAAATTTAATTGTCATATTCAAAATTACTAATGTTTAAAAGTGCTTTGTCGTGCTGATAACACCAGAATAGTTTTTCATCAGGACTTTACTTTAAAAACAAAGTCTGATTAATAATTAAATTTAAAATCTAAACAATATTTAGAATACATAGAATTTCAACAATAAAAATAACTTTCAGTAAAGTTATTTTAAAAATAAATAAAGTACTTTACTTAACGGGTATAGTCGTTAAGATTTGATTTTTAAATGTCCAATTAAAATCATTTTTAAAAAATATTTAAGTACATTTTTTTTTTAAAGTAGTATTCGTAATTCATTTTTATTTTGATATTACCCTAAAATTTTAGGTTAATTTATTATTCTCTAGAAATGTCGTAGTATATTAAAGCGTCCGCAAAAATTAAGTGATATTCATAATTCAAAATGATATCTATAAATTAAGTGTAATTTGTAATTTCCTTTGTTTGAAAACTTCTGTTTTAAAATACAGTGCGGTTAGCAGTTCCAATGTTACGTTTGATGGTAGTTCAAGGGTACATTTTTTATCTTTATTGTACTCTTATTTGACTGAATTCTATTAATTATGGATAATTGCGTTGGTCATATATTAAATTACATTAAAAAGAGTTTTTCAAGGCAACAAATTATATTATTAATTATTTAAAGTTTTAAGCAATATCCAATATTTATTTTTATAATTTATTTTACTATACTTTCAACTCAAAAATAATATGTGGGACATCTTCTAAATTACAAATTATTTGACAAACGTTATATGGTAATTAAAAAAATTATAAACAGTAAAAATGATTTCTAAGAAAAAGGTTTTTTGAAAATATAAACTGGGTGCGTGAATTTGGAATTAATTAATATTTTTTTAATTATGGAGATAAAATTCTTTTTGATATTTTAATGTAAGATTGTCAAAGTTTGTTTGAACGTTGATTATTAAATTTGGATTTGTGGTTTTAATGTATATGATTTCTAATGTAGGTATCTAAATTTTTTTAGTATATACATTTAAATTAAAAAATCAAACTAAGAAAAATGCCAACAGTTAACTGTAATGACATGTAGTGTTAAAGTGCATCGCGCTATCTAAGCGATACTTTAATGCTGTATCAGATGTTTTTCGTTGCGTATTGCTTCTGTACAAGAAATACGTGTGTTTAAATCATTAAAGTTATCGCTTAGATAGCGCGATGCACTTTAACACTCACATGTCGTTACAGTTAACTGTTGGTATTTTTCTTAGTTTATACTATTCATACGTGTCTATGTTATCACACGAATTGTCGTAATACACACATTTTACTTAAAAAATTAAATTATTTGTTAAACAAATTTTAGATAAATCAGAAATCATATACATTAAAACAACAAATCCAAACTTAATAATCAACGATTAAACAAATTTTAACGATTCACATTAAAGTATCAAACCTCCATAACATTTAAAAAAAATTTACACATTTTACGCAACCTAGTTCATATTAAAAAAAACCTTTTGTTACAAAAACCATTTCTATTATTTATATTTTTTTAAATTACCATATAAATTACCAATTGACATATAAACATTTGTTAAATAATTCTAAAATGACTCACATGTTATTTTTGAGTTAAAACTAGTAAAATAAATAGTATTGGATTGCTTACAGCTTTAAATAGTTAATAATATATAAAAACAACAAATTAAATAAAAATAAATCACATATTCATATTTAAAATTTTAATACATTGGCATTGTCAGGAGCAATTAATGATTTACTTTCATTTGATTTTAATAATTATTAATCTAATAGATAATCATATTCTGCTAAAAGACAACACTCCAATGGTTAGGTAAAACTGGAATACTTTTTAAACATTTTCTTACTTTACAATTAATGTAATTTAGGATGTAGTCGGTCAAGTGTTAATATAAATTACAATCAATTCGGATTATTTTGGGATGAAAACTACACAGCTAAAAAAATGGCTATTCACTTCAGTTGCTCAATTAAACTGTTAGAAAAAGATGTCAATATTAGATATAAGAACAAAACTGTTTAAAATAAACGTAAAAATAAAAATCAAAATCAAAATCAAAACTGATCACGATGGTTTTTATTTTTCAATGAGTGGATAACAATAACTTAAAATTTTTTTTTAAGATAATTTAGAGCATGTGCCTTAAATTCTTTAAGAATAGTATTGTAAACCTTACAAGCGTTGAAAGTAAATGAACGACGAAATGATAACAAACGATACTTTTTGTTAATGTATGTGAGTGTCTTATGTTAATATTATGAAAATAATAACAAGGTAATAATTTATTTTATATATAAGGGGAGATAAGGTAGTCATAATTCGAAAAACCAAAGAAGAAAAGTGAAATTTAAATAAGTTATGTATTTTAAGCCAACCCAATTGGTATATTTTAGAGAAACGTGATCATATTTTCGTAAGAAAAATATAAATCTACAACACCAATTTTGAATTCTTTGCAACTTTAGTTTAGTAATATAATCCGGGACAAGGATAGAATATATTAAGTACATATTTTAATAAAGAAATTAATTACTAAACTCTCGCAAAGAAGTTTCTGTAATCTTATGGTCAGCATATTGCAAGTTCTGTATAATTTCCGAATAACTAAATAAGACTTTTTTATTAAAAGAGAGATATGCTCTTGAAAACGAAGTTTGCAGTCAAAGACAATTGCCAAGTTCCGGGTGCTTTTTTGTGGATGTATAAGTTCATTAATTATATGTAGTTTTATATTAGGCAACGAATTATCAACTAGGTGTGGGGTGAAAAGGAAGGTATTGCATTTTGAGGTATTTAATTTAAGATTATGACACTTGGAGAACAGGAAAATGAAATTCAAATCGATATTTACAGCGCCAGACGCTACGTCAACTAATGAGTAATACAACTGGGTATCATCAGCAAAAGAATTAATAATGACATTACCTATGCTGCCGTGCTAAACAAAAAAGTCGTAACAACATTTTTTTTATTAAACGAATTTGAACTCTCTATTGATTCCTAGTTGTTTTTGGTGTCATAAAAGCTTATCATTAGAAAGAACACGAGTTAATCAAGATTTATATTGATGTTTTCAATAGTCGCTTTGGAGTGGCCTAAAATATTTGTTTTTGAATGCTTATACCTGAAAATAGTATACCGCTTTTTTGCTTAGTTTGGCAGTATGGTGTTAGTAATGTTTGAGATATAAATTAAAAATAACATAAGTCCCAAATATATCCTTGGGGAACACCTACTGTCAGAAACTTAAAAGTAGAAAAGGTATTATCAATCGATACTTTCTAAAATCGGTTACACAGATAAAATTTAAAAACCTAATGCAAGTTTCATAATATTCAAAATATTCTAGTAAAGCGTAAAAGCATGCGGTCGCTGAGTGAAATGCCTTTGAAAAATCCAGTACAAGACTTTCATCAAGCGATCTAAGAATATTATCTGTCAAGTCTAAAGGTTTTCACTGAAATGTTACATTGTAGTATAAGTTTTCCTTGAATACATTTACGTAAATCCTACAAATTGATGTTCTGTTGTACGATTTTTGATTTGTATCTCACATTTTAATAATTAATTACTCGGTCATTCGCTAACCGATTTTAAAACACTTTGCATTGCTGGATAGGTGAAAGTCAGTTCTTTCAAACTACAAAAAAATATACCGGGTGTTCTATAAAAAAAATTAAAAAAAAAATTGTCAAAAATCCGTCATTTTTGTTATGACGTCCTCGAAGTCGATAGAAAAAATTAAATGTATTTAAAGAAAACTTATACTAAAATGTAACATTTCAGTAAAAACCGTATGTTTCTATTATAAACCGTTTAGAAATTATAGGCAATTAAAATAGGAGAAAATATAAGTGAACACTCGGTATATTCGTAAACTTACTTGCATATGGCTTTCTCAAGAATTTTAGAAAATGAACGTCGAAGGTCAGTGTGAACCTTTGAGTTGTTTATTTTAGGCATTGGTTTAAGTATGGAGTATTTCCAAATTTCTGGAAAATATCCTGCTTCTAAACAACAATTTACAATATGCGTCATAAAAGCAGCAACAATACTAAGGCATAGTTGTAATATTTTTGCAGAGATATTATCAATTCCGACAGCATTTGATTTAAGCTCTAAGACGATTTTCTTATTCTCATCGATAGTGGCAAGTTTGAAACAGAAAAACAGTTTTGAGTTAAATTGAGAACTACAAAATTCTGTAGTGTCGGGACAGCTATTTGTAGGACTATAAACAGAAAGAAAATAATTATTAATCTTAGTAGGAGTTTTTAAAAAATCAAGAATTTGAATTTTAGGTCTACCTTTAATGTTTAAAAGGAAAATCATCGCAAATATAGATACTCACAACACCACCTTGAGTTCCTCGGTGTTTGCGAATAATATTATAACTGGGAATGTAAATGTCATTGTCAGATATTTTACCGGACAACCAGGAGTCTGTCATTAGGCAATATTAATTTGGTGTAAATGTATGATTTCTATAAACTGACCAAATTTGGGAAATAACGAGCACGAATTAATAAACTATCTTAAGTTTTTTATTCACAATGAATTCTGTTTCAAAGTGCATCTATTTTGTTTAAATAGTAAAGACACTGATTACTATTTGCAGGGTGATCAATTTTAAAATTAAGTTATATCTTGTATTTATAAAGTTACAATAATTGTTACAGCACAGTATTTGTGATTCACAGTTAGTTTTTTCATGAGGGCCTGAACATGATGGACAAATTATAGAGGCATTACGAGAGTTCTTTTTATGATGTCCGAATTTTCAACATTTAAAGCATTTTACAATGCCAACATTTTTGTTAACTGAACATTATTTGGGTCGTCCAGATAGGTTAGATCGACGTTGTGTAATATTACTCTAGGATATAGGTTTTTTGGTGTAGTGACATTATACGAATTTCCAACAGTAATACAGCTTTTCATTTTTTCTAGCAAGTTTACATCGCTACAAGTAATAAGTACTCCATGTTTAATTCGTTTAGTTTTGATAATATTTGCATTTACGGCTCACGGATTTACTTTTGCCTTAATCTTCTTCTCCATATCTTCACCTGTGATGTTTTGGATTAATAATCGCACCAACACAGATGTTTCCAAGAGCAGAAGAATATTTTTTTTGTTCCTTAGATTTTTCAAAATCAAACAATAAACAACAATTTGTGTTAAAGTTAAAAATTTGCTTAGTTTTAAAATCAGCTTCATTTTTGAGTTATTTTTTTTCAAATATGATTAAACATTTTAATACAATTGCATATATGACTTCCTGTTAAAGTAATAGTTAACAGTTAATAAAACAAAAATGTATTTGAAATCAAAATAAATACCAAGATACCAAAAACAAAACAGTCACGAATTATAGATATTGAAAAAATAATGTTTAAGTCATCAGCAAGCAGATGGTTTTTCTACGTTAAACTAAGAAACAAATCGTTAATAAATAATAAAAATAACAGTGGCCCATTGACAGTGTCTTGATGAACTCTTGACGTTAGTATAATAGACCGAGAAAAATAATATATGTAACATTTAACGATTAGTCAAATTAGATTGAAGTAGCAAGATTAAAGAATTGTCAAGTGCAAACTGTTGTAGTTTGACTAATTTAATATCATGTGAAATACAATCGAAGGACTTTGCTATATCCGTATAAATAATATATACTTTGAGAATCAAATGTTTTGCAAATGTGCTCGCTAAAAGATGCAAGTTACTGTTGAGCGATGTTCCATAAAATCATAGAAGCTTGGCTCTTCACTAAAGAAAACAAAACTATTTTAAATATTTTACTAACATTATTAATTATACTTATAAGTCAATAAATTGTGACATTGAATGGATCTACATTTTTAACAAAGGAAAAGTGTAAACATTTTTCCAAAACAGAGGAACGGTTTATGTATTGAATTATTGACTGTCTTTTAAGCTTAACTTTTTTCTTTAATTCTATTGTAGAAACGAAATAAAAACAAAAAAAGGTCGAGTAGTAAAATACTATTATATTCTATAAGAAATTCTGGAAGAGAGAAATTCAGTAAGAACGGAAATTCGTAGACTGAGCTTTAGCGAAGTCTATAGCTTTGCGAAACTATTCTTTCTCCAACACTAATTTAAGTATTAATAAAATGAATCAAAAACAGAAATACTGGAAAAGCGCTGAAAAAGTCAAATTCAACAAGAGATTAAAAGACTTTTTAAACATTTAACGATTTTTTTATAAATTTTTTATTGACCATCAATAACTGCAAAGAATACTTATTCATTCGCATCAGTATCAATCAATTATTTCCTTGCGGCTCGACTAACTTATTTTTAAAAATTTCTTTTGCATTAGTTGTTTATACCGTACATTATTTTCTTTGCATTACTCTCTATGTTATCGCATTGTAGTAATGTTAGGCACTTGTTCTTTTATCAAACTTGTTACAAAGAATAAATACTAACGTTAGTATTTATTCTTTGCTTGTTATTTGTTTTCTACAGCGGTCGAATAGATTTTTTAGTGTATGTGTTTTCTTAAGCATATAAATTATCTTTTGTTGTATACGTTAATTATTTTACCTTTATTGAATATACCATAGTATCAATTTCTTTTTTTTTTTTTTGACTAAATATACTATGTAAATATTATTTAAACATTATTAAAGCACTCTTTTAAGTAAAATGGATTTATAAAAGCAATTCATGTATTTATTAATTTTAAATTACAACAGTTTTTTTTAAATATAAATTATGGCATCAGTTTTTCTGTATTTGAAAAAATGTGGAGCATTAACTCAATAGTTATAATAATAAAAGAAATAAAAATGTAATTAGAATTTGTTCTTTATCTAGTATTAAAAATATTTATTTTTGCTACGTTAAATAAACAGCTTCAAATTATTTTACAACCCAATACCTATAGTGTCAACATTTCATTTAAAATACCACCAAATACATACTCAATTACTTAGACGGATCTATATTCAAATAGGGTTTTCTGTCATCATATCTGAATTCTCTATTAAATTTTTTGATTAGCACCATTACATTGTCATAATTTTTGACATACGTAACATTAGTGCAAAGAATTAGATTTGCAGGGACCTCTTAAGATATTCACTACTATTGAACCGTTGAAGATAAATACATGTTTTTGGTGATTTGATTTCTAGAGGTTCAGCCAATACACGGTGTCTATCTATAAATTGACACATTTTAACAACTTATAACTTGAAAACGAAAAAGATATCGACAGGCAGTATTTACTAAACTTTATAAATATACTTTAAGTTTCTGTTGACATTGTTGCAACATATAACTTTTTTATGAAAATTAACGAAAAAAATTAAGTTTTTTGAATCAAATTTGTGAGCTTAGTTTAAATATAACACCCAATAATTCTTAACATCATTAAAAAAGGCCATTTCTTGTCTTTTCCAAAAATCTATACATTGTTGGCATTAACCCATGTTTTAGGGAATAATTTCCTTTTTCATAAAACCATGTCAAAAACGGTTTTTGCACTAATAATTAGTAATCTGACAACTTGATTTGCGTTACACACCCCCCTTGATATATTAATATCATTTATTCAGTCACTCTTAACTTGGTAAGTCAATTTACAAAACAGGTACATTAAATAGAAAATATGTTTTGAAAATGCTTAAGATATTTCTTTATAATAATTTATGGATAAAGGTTTGCAGATAATTATTAGAAATACTATTAGTTTTATTCGACAAAAGCCCTTCATATGAATTTAAAAAAGTAATTTTTTATGAAACTTTTAAACGTTTGAGACTTGGCAATCACGTTAGATAAAAATTAAAAAATTCTTAAGACATTCAGTAATACCTTGTCTCATTCTCTAGTTATAAGCTGTTAGAATGTGATCTTTTAGATTTGGAAGTTTTTGACATGATTTCATGAAAAAGTAAATTGTTGTTAAAAAACGTGGATTAATGCCAACAATGTATACATTTTTGGAAAAGACAAAAAATGACCTTTTCAATGATGTTAAGAATTATAGGGTGTTTTATTTTCTTCAATTTCCATAAAAAATTACATGTGGCAACAATATCAACAGAAACAAAAGTATATTTATAAAGTTTAGTGAAAACTGTCTGTCAATACCTTTTTCCGTTCTCGAGTTATACGTTATTAAAATGTGTAAATGGAAACCTTGTATTTTAAATTGTTGCTGTCACTTCTGTCGGATTTCATTTGTCTATGCGATTTTTCAATTAAAACTGTCAAATACTTCATTTTTTCAAATGTCAGCTACTATTTTTGACGACAGAAATGAATGTAGAAATAAGTTTTAGAGCCTGTTTAATTAACAGTATGCATTACTATCTTCAGTTGTCAGCTATCAGCAATTTTTCGATGAAACTACGCTGTTCCAATTTTTTTAAATAATCGCGTTGCAGTAACTATCCCAACTATAGATGTCTTAATCCCCGGTTGTGCAACATTCTGCAATCCTATCTTCAGATATTTTTGACGCTTTTGTTCTAATTGTTTTTCAGAATAGCTTTGCACCCATTGTTGAAAAATGGTGAAAATATAAAACAAAAAACTAGGTTGGGAAAACGTAAACCTTTCTCATTCTGACAATCTACAATAAGTCGCTGCGCGAGGTTCCAAACTATTAAAGGTCATCGGCACTATAAATCAGAAACAGTAAGTAAGTGATATTACGCTTTTTTCCAAAGCCTTCTACAATTTAATAAATAGAACTAAAAACTTAAAACACATGAAACATCTGCATTGCTATTATTTTAATAAATTATTAATTAATTAACTAGTAGTTGCTATTGTTACTTGTAATGCGATTTTTATAAATATCGGAACAAAAGTATAGCTGCATCAACATAGAGCTGAATTTACATTAATTCACTATCAACAGATGTCATTTGCCTCAATTGATCCTGATTGCAAAAATGAGGCACACACATAAAAAAAATTGCCGCTTAAATGAGTTGCTGCACTAGTAGAAACCAATTTTGGTAATATTGATGTACATTCAAATAAAGGAATCCATATAACTTTTGTTTATATTCTAATTGAAGGAAGAAGTAAATACGGTTTGAAAGTAAAAACTACCACGAGATTATCACAAAAACATAAAACCAGATTAATTACGACTACGTGTCGTTATTATTCCTTATCAGAAAAACACAAATTAAAATTAGTTATTTAGTTTGATGAAACTGAAGTATAGCATGAACAATACCGTTTTTGTTAACATACGTCGCCAAAATTACCTCACACGGAGTACTAAAATTTGTTTCCTAGTAGGTTACTACAATAATATTTAACATTACTAGCAAGGTAAAACCCGTTACCTTGCGTGTATTTTGAATGTTTTATTTGTTCCTCACTTGTAAAAAGTTATTATAAATGAATAATAAACCCTTAAAAATTCTAAAAATTTCAAAAATCGGAGAAAAAAT
Organism: Abscondita cerata; assembly: GCA_030710515.1. Classification (NCBI taxonomy): domain Eukaryota; kingdom Metazoa; phylum Arthropoda; class Insecta; order Coleoptera; family Lampyridae; genus Abscondita; species Abscondita cerata. Next base: position 43,924 of record JALBCR010002895.1, read on the forward strand.
CATGTGAGCTTTAGACGTATTGCTTTGGAAATGCACGGCACTTATTTTGTTGATTAATTATTTCATTTCGATTTCACGTTTCCGGAACGTTTTGCTGGTGAGATTTACTGAAATGAGTGTCCCGCAAGCTATCATTGATGAAGCAGTAAGTGTAGTCATCGTCATCAAGGTATGAATTCGAGTACGCGGAGTTCAAAAAGTGGCAAAAGGAAAACAACGTGACTGGTGTTACGGAAGACATTATATTAGCGTACATCAATAAATTATCTGCCAAATTCAGCCCGAATTCTTTATGGTCTAAGTGGTCAATGGTTAAGAGTTGTTTGGCAGTTAGAGAAAACATTGATGTTTGCAGGTTTGTTTCGTTATATTTATTAGTCAGGTTTTTAGTTACATATGTCATTTTTTAGATTTCATAAAGTGGTTTTTGAAAAGACGAAATAAACGCTACGTCCCCAAGAAAGCCAAGGTTTTGACAAAAGAACAAGTGGAAAAGTTTATCATTGAAGCTCCTGACGAGAAGTGGTTACTTGCCAAAGTCATTACCATTTTTGGTATATTTAGATGTTGTCGGTGCGATGAGCTTCTATCCCTTACTGTAAATGACGTGGAGGATTTTGAGAAATATATTGTTGTCACCTTACAAGAGACCAAAAATTTAACGACAAGGAGGTTTACAATAAGGGACGATGGGTGTAGCTTTAAACCTTGTGCTCTTTATCGGAAATATGCGGCCCTACGACTTCCAAGAAGTAAAGATCTGCGGTTGTTCTTGAAGTACCGCAGTGGAAAATGTGTCGCCCTAAATGCAGGTCAACATACTGTAGGCGCAATACCCAAGAAAATTGCTGAATATTTGGAATTAGAAGAACAGGCACTTTATACAGGGCATTCATTTTGACGAACTGGAGCAACGATGGTGGTTGATGCAGGTGGTGATACTTTGGCTCTGAAGCGTGCAGTGGGATGGAAATGAACACAAATTGCAAAAAGCTACGTAGATGATTCAATTAATAATAAGATTAAAATGGCAAAAAGAATGTTTCCACTTGAAAAATCCACGCCATTAACTTCTACAGGAAATATATGCGCAAGTACAAGTGACATAACATCTCCTGGAAACTTCAATATTACTGAAAATCGCCACTGCACCATGGTATTTAATGTATACGATAGTAATAAAATCCTATTTTCAAATGTTAATAACAAACCTATAATAAGGTAAAATATGAAGACGCGTGTAAAATTTTACAAGCTAGCCAGTTATATTTTACAAGTTAGTAGCTAGTTAAGAAACATTTTTAAGGTAACTATAGTGAGTTGATAAGCTCCTGTTTACAAGTGAGAAACAAATAAATTCAATTTATTTGAGGTGGCGATAAATTGTTTGTAACGTACTTAATGCATCCTTCGACCAAAATATCTGCTTCTATACCTGTGGAACTTGCACTCCAGTTCTTGAAGCAAACATGGCCAATAGAATCAATACCCTTTACGGAAGCTCGAGAACAGATACTGCAGTATTTGTTTCGGATACCAAAAAATATTTTTTTTGTAAAATAACCATTGATTACTGCCTGTAAATTGACAATAAAATTGTACGCATTTTGTGTAAGTTAACCGTTACACATACGAGGATGTATTGATATCTAGTTAGCCTAGACCAGTTCCTCGCATAAACAAAATATTGCGTTACCATAGCAACGAACAATAACTTATAGAAGTGTCAGTGTAAAGTTTGACATCAAAAAAGTAAACCAGAGTCACGCAATAAATTAAATGAAAAAGATGTCCACCGAAATTGTGAGAAAAATTGGAGTATCGAGCCATCATCAAGTACCTGTATTTAAAAGGGTTAAGAGGTAAGCAGATTTACGAAGATATGCTTAATACCCTTGGTGATCAATGTTCTTCGTATGCGACCGTCAAAATTGGAATGCAAGCTTCAAAAGAGGTAAATTTTCCATTGAAGATGATGACCGATCGGAAAGGCCAGTTTTGTGTCAGTCCCCGAAAATATCGATGCAGTTCATGACATGATTTTATCAGACCGTCGAATTGGGCTAAAACGGATATCTGAAGCACTGAATATTTCATACAAACGCGTTTATCATATGGTTCACGTCAATTTGGACATGAGAAAAATTGCTGCAAAATGGATCCCCAAATGTTTGAATGTTGACCAAAAGCGTGCAAGGGTAGAAGCATCGCGTTCGATCTGTGCTTGATTTAAAAAAGGATGTAGACTTCTTAAACCGAATTGTTACTATGGATGAGACTTGGGTACATTTCTACGATCCAGAAACAAAGCAACAATCAATAGAATGGCGACACTCTGGTTCTCCAAGACCTAAGAAGATTCGTGTTCAAAAATCTGCTGGAAAAGTTCTTGCTTCAGTTTTTTGGGATTGCCATGAAGTAATCATGATTGATTTTTTGGATAAGGGTAGAACAATAATTGGAGCTTACTATTCGACATTACTGACCACTCTACGGGAAAATATTAAAGAGAAAAGACGCGGACAGCTATCCAAAGGTGTTTTGTTTTTGTAGGACAACGCCCCTGCACACAAATCTCATGTTGCCATGCAAAAAATTCGTGATTTAGGGTTATTCACCCGATTTGGCTTCGTCCGACTATCACCTCTTTCCTCAACTATAAAAAAGTTTAAAAAGTTGTACATTTTCTTCCAACAAGGAGGTAATAGAGGCTGTGGAGGTTTGGTTTGCAGAGCAAAAAGAAATTTTTTTTTTTGAAAGGTCTAAAGACGTTGCACGTTCGCTGTAAGAAATGTATCAAATTAAGAGGAGAATATGTTGAGTAATAAATTATTTTGGCATTGAAATTTTGTTTGGTTCTATAGTAGGCTAAGAATTTTTCAATATATCCTCGTACAACTCCAGATTTTGCGTCAAAATTATGGCCGTAACTTCGCTTGCTATAACCTCCATCAACCATAACAGTTCCACGTTTTTTTATCAGATTTTATGTTATTTCTTCTTATAGCTTTTTTTAGTTCTTCTATTTTTGCCAATTGCATATTTAGCAAAAAGGCAATTTTCCGTTAAATGTTACATATGTCAAAAACGATGACACATGGCTTAATAATATGATGGTGCTGATAATAAAATTTAATGTTGATTTCAGTCACAATAAAGTCATTTCATTTTTTAAAAATCCATGATGAAGTCAATTTCCCGTAGATCCGAAACTTAGAGTAGTTGATAATGGCCATATTTCAAATTTATATTAATGGGATTTTAAAGAAGTGTCGACACTAGGTGTGGCAAAACTTATTGTTCGAATATGATGTGCCCTCCAGTAGGAAATATATTGACAGCACGTACAATAATAAACTTACACTCGAGTTCTCTCACTCCTGAAGAGTCCCAAAAAAACGAAACAGCTGTCGAGTGATTCTCGGTGTTTGTTTGCAATTGTACAACCTCTTGCAAACTTACAGAAGGCGATTCTAGATTTTGATTTTTGCTAACACTTACTTGGATGATCATCGACGTAACTGCTTTTACATATCTGTCGACTAAATTGCTTAATTGAGAAAACAGTTGTTTTTTCTGTTGCTGTTTTGCTGTTCTTTTATTACAACAACTGATTTATTTACACTCAGTCATTGTCACAGAAATCACTGCAACTTTAAAACACCAATTCCGATTCAGGATTCAACAATGACATGATACTAAGTTCAGTTACAAAGCAATTAAAAATCTCGCACTTAACCCTCCCGTACCGGAGCCGAAAAGTATGTCATATGTTCCGGAGCGGGGTAACTCACTTACCCCGGATTATTATAATATTTGATAATTTGGGATGTTATTCTAAAGTTAGTTAGAACGAGTATACAATTTATTCAAAACAAAATACAAATTATATAAATTCTAATTTAGTGTTCATTAAATTAAATTACACCAAAAGAGTCACCACTACCTACTCACTGTGTGCATACTCAAAGTTGAACTAAATAATGTTTGTGTATTTAGGAACTAAAAATAAAGCATATTGTTTAGTAAAGTAACAGAATACTAATTTATCATTCGCAAATGTGTGGATTATACAATTAGCCCATTGATGACATTATCTGATATGATTTTATGCATATTTGTAAAGAATAAAACTAAGGGGTAATTTAAGACGTTGTTACCAAACCGGGGTATATCACTAACCCCGCTCAAACAATTGTAAATAGAGTGTTAACAATACAATCAAATTTAACGCAAAAACGATAATCCTTTTTCTAACATTATAAATGAGGATTACAATAAGCATACTTATTAAGCAGTAAGTATTAATAGTATTATTAAGAAAAATGTGCACCTGGGGTAACTCAGTTACCCCGCTTAGGTACGAAGGGTTAATCAACTGTAGAGCTAAAGTCGGATTCACCGGGTTTTAGGTATGACTCATCGCTACAAATTGTATGCATCAATCCAGGCTCGTATGTCGTAACTAATAAATAATTCCTACTGTAAATTTTTGTGTAATCTGTCAATTCAGTTTGATCAGCTGTTTCAAAATAATAAAAATAATCATAAATTTGTTGTTTTCGACCAGAAATTTTCTGATTTTCTTCATTTTTTAAATTGTGTCATTGAATAAAGGTTGTGGGAAGTTATAATAATTATAATTTATTTATATATTTGTACAGTTGGAAATGTTACATTAATAAATAAATAAATAATATTGTATGCGAACAAAATGTCCACGTATACTTCTTAAAATAATTTTACTTTAGTGTTAAATGCAACGTTTAGTTATGAGGTAACTGAAATTTAACAATTATTTGATTTAAATACAGTTTTATCGACTGTACACTCATCTATTTAGAGCGGTTACTGTATTGTAACGCAAATCAATCAACGTGATAAAAACTAATTAAAAAGGATCCGATCTAATCAGATTCATCTGCCCCATATTCCGAAATGGAACTTTCATTACAACCTATAGGTACTAATAATTAAGGGTTCCACAAGTTCAAACCACTGCTCAATATCCCACCACTTCTTCAATTCCTTTTCAGCATGTTGAATGCATTTCGTCCAATATGTACCATCTATTCTTTCGAGGATTGTTTCCACACTTCTCGTACATGTTCATCGGTGTACTGTAAATTCAACTCTCCAATTTTTATTATAGTACTTCTTGCAATTAGCCCAAATTAATTCGATTGCGTTAAATTGGCAATGATTATCTTATGGCCTTTTCTAAGTGCAAGCTCATCTATTCCATAAATTTTGGTTTTGGATCATGCATTACATTACGCTTTAATAAAAATGTACACAAATCTTGTTTCATCAATGAAGCATTGGATATTTTTTCTTTTAGTTTTGAATGGTAACTGGCGTTGTCTAATATAATTAAACTAGGTTTTGTTAAATTTGGTATCAAATCATTTTCAAACCATTTCTTAAACAAATCTCCACACATGTCACTATGATAATCTTCTTTTGGAGATTTAGATGAAAATAGAAGTGTAGCATTAGAAATAAAGCCGTTCCTGTTTCCTGCATGTACAACAATAAACCTAAAACCAAATTTTAATTTATTACTTGTAAGTATAAAATCAGGGCAAACGTTTTGTCTTCTCCAAGTGGCTTTTATTTATGCTCCAACACGACTTGCTGCAATGTGGTTTTGTTCAAATAAATCACGTCTGCCATCATCAAGTTTAAAGGAAAATCCAATATTATGTAAGAGTTTTGTTAATCCACTTTTGCTAAAGTTGAATACACCAGCGGTAGCAATTTCATGTTGCAATGGTGCAACAGTAACATGTTGCCCTATATTATTCATAATTACTTATAAAAAAAAACTAGTTTGAGCAATACTTACGATTATTATGCATATTATAAATTGTACGTTTAACCACATCTTTCACGAAGTTATCAACGTCACAAGACTTTGACTTCTTACGTTTTTGTTTTGGCACTACAGGTTTTTCGTTCTCCTTCACTTCATTTTTTTTTTTTAATCGAAGATACAGTATTTATGTTAACTCCACATGCTTCTGCAGTTTACTATAATGAATCAAGCCGTAAGATTAAATAGTAGTTTTAATTCATAAAATACCTGCATAACTGACGTGAAAGGCAACAATACAGCACCGTTGTCACGTTCTTGCATAAAATAGTCCATTACTTTCATAATGACTGCTTCGGTTTCCAATTTCTTTGGCATTGCAACTATCCCTATGCTATCATAATAATCATTCATTTATTGTTAATACCATGTACTTACTTAATTTGCCTCGATATAATAATTAATTAGTATTGAAAAATACTGATTTGAATAATGGAAAGATGAAAAATTCGAAAACGGTGTGGCAACTTGACGTACGGATGTAAGGTTATGACAATGTAAACAAAGAAAATCATTCGACGTACGTTTTCTTGCTTGCACATAGAATAAACGGCACGACATACGTTTCTCAATTGCATTTTGCTGATATTTTTATTTACAGAAACAGAAAACTGTGTCACGTCGATTATCATAGTTTACTGCAATGAGTCATACCTAAAACCCGGTGAATCCGACTATATCTATGTTTCGGTAAAAATCTTGGTTACAATTTTTTCATATACGTTGCGTGTCTTCCTGAAGTTTTATATCAATGGTCAAAGCATATAAAATTAGAATACACTATTATGTTACCTATTATCTTCCTCAGTGTGAGATTTACCTCTAGTTTGAGTGAACAGGGAATAGTAACAAGGACATTAGAAAGTACAATATCGTTAATAAAAAATTGTTGTTGTTGGAAATTATAGTACAACTTTGATTTGAAAATCTCGGGTCAAAACCATGAGGGCAAACTTTTCCTATCTCTCGTACACCTGTATTCAAAATTCGCACTAGGACAATTTTCTTTAGTAAATTTAGAATACATGGTATAAGGTAATGCCAGCGTAGTATATATTTAACTTAAGGTTGAATATTTTCTTTTTGCTTTTCTAGAATTATTTATTTATTAGTATGGTACATTTTCATTACTTTTCTTCAAAATTTAGAAAAACCATTAAAACTTATACATGCCAACCCTTACCTAACTTAGTATTCATATGTAATAATATTAATTTAATTTAATTCTTTTAATTAGGGATTTTAAATATCAATCCAAATAGGTAAGTTTTTGTTAAGTTCTCGTTTTAACGCAGCTTGTTGTCAAATTTTCGATGGAGTAATATTACAAAGAACAGGAAGCCAATCGAGAGAAGTAGATTTAATGGTTTCACTAATTATACGCATAGTGCAATTCAACTGTACATCAATTTTTTGTGTATCATAACTATTCAACCAGACAGGAACACAATATTCTGCTGTATAATAAACTAATGCCAATGCAGCTGTAATGAAGTGTCTTTGCATCTGCTCCCAAGTTGTTCCAGCGAATTTTGAATGACATTATTTCTTGTTTTCATTTTTTGTTTGACTTTTCTAAATGATCTCTGTAAATTAAAAACGTATCTAATCTTCTGTTATTTTAAAATTGGGGCATAATTGCTTTTTTTGAAATAATTTTCCATAATACGTAAATCATCAGATAGCTTTCTTTCAATTTCAAAAAAACCCAAATGTTGAAATAAAAATTCTATATCATCGGCGTAGATGAAGTTACGATAATGTAATGAAGGAAGATCAGAAGTATACAGATTTAAAAGAATAGACACAAGAACTGATCCCCGTGAAAAACTATTATTTCAAAATCTAAATGTACTTCTTTTATCTTCAAGAAAAACTCTAAACTTCCGGTTAGATAACATATGTTCAATAAAAAATAACTTTAAACAATTTAAAAGTAAACTTTCTTTTCACGGTATCGTATGCTGCAGTTAAGTCCAAAAACACAACTCCAGCTTTAAGTTTCTTCTGAAATCCAGCTTTGATATGCGTTGTTAATGCCAATACTTCATCACAACAACTTCTACCGGATCAAATTCCTACTTGTTCAATTGGTAATTTTTTTCAATGAATGGATTAATTCTTTGAAAAATCAATCTCTTCAAAACCTTATAAATTTTACTTAGCAAACTTATTAGATAATAAGGAGTGGGGTCTGTAAAAGGTTTATTTTTCATTGAAATTGCTACGGCTTTACATTTCTTGAAATCTGTTTGTGACTTACCTGTATTATAAATATCATTGAGCTACTTCAAAGAATAATTTCCGAAATTGAGAATGTATTCCATTGAAACAGGCAGCTTTCTTCAATTTCGTTTTTTTAATGCATATTTTAGTTCTGCTACAGTAAAAGGACTAGATATTTTTTCTAAGATATAAGTATCGATTTAGTTTTTTTGTAGACACTTTTTCATGTATGTGATAATCAATTTTTCTACTTTTATTGAGTTTGAAACATTAACCAACCGAGAAGCAATAGATTTTAGAGAAATGTTTGTGTTCGCTCTAGCAGATTCATATGTAGAACCTAATTTATTTAAAAGTGTCCAGCTTTTACGACTTTTATACAAAATTTATATTTTCTACTAACTAATTTTATTTCTCTTCTTTTCCATTATTTAGAGATGACGGTACAGCATCCCCAGTTTTCTTATTTGAATTTTTTAGATAAAATTTGAAGAATCTGTTTGTTTCAGTCGACCAACATGGGATATATTTATTTTCAAAAATTACGTAAAATTAATTGTATTGCTGTACAAAAAAGTGCTGTTAGCACCTACAAAACTAAAATAATTATTAGAAACCGGTGGTATCTATCTAAAAATAAAATCAAGAGATGTTCAAAAGTTTGTCCTATTAGCTTTTTGTTTTCCTAAAAATTGTACAAACGAAATTTGAACTCCAATTCGTAATAGTTTATTTCTTGGAACATCGTTTAATACCATACGTTTTGATTCTAATGGAACCATGTCACGATCATTCACACTAAACACATCAGGGCTGTGATTGTTAGGCTATCGATCGTAGTAAAACGTTTTGATATATTTTGGATCGTGTATTAAGTGTATGTTTTGAAACTCCATCCACGTCTGTAAGATTATTGCATCGGCATCGTTGTTTGTATCCTCATAATGTGTTATGACAATTAATGTCACCAATATACAGGGTGCCTGTTTTTTGACCTCAAACATGGGTATCTCGGTTTATTATAACAGACACATGAAGGCTTAAATTAGACAAAAGTTGCACATTCTTATGTTGCTAATCCATAAAATGAAAAAAAAAATATGTGTTGTTCATCTAATGTGTTTATTACATTAGTTTGTTGACAAATGTGCATAACAACAACTGCATACATTAATTACAAAGCGATAATGCATCAGCCAAATTTATTTTCTTTGCATTCTAACAATGGATGTGCAAAGGTACTGTCTAGTAATGTTCCTTATTGTAATAGTCAGTTGTTCTTCTAAAAATAAGCGTACACTCACTTATATTCCACCTGGTGGAGTGATTCAAGTAAGTATTAAAAATTGTCTATAAACATGTGTATGTACAAATTTTTAGATGGTGATGGGGGTTGGTGTACCATTACTTGTAAACAATAACATAATTATTATGGGTATAGTTTTGAAAGGAGGATATGGGTTACCTTTCCATAGTACTAATTACACAAATCCAAACGTTGTGTATGCAAAGAAAAGATCTATTTCTAGGTGGGATGTTTACGACTCCTTAGCGGAAACATTTCAAGCGTAAATATAGTTTTTTGTTGAGCAAATCGGAACTAAATTTGTTGTTTTAGGTACGGTTTTGGTGACAAAGAATGCATTTTACGTACAATATGCGAACTATCGCACACTTCTTTAAACAAAGATGTTGGAATTCTGGAAGAAATAGTTCACACGATTTTTACGTAAGTTGTACTTCTGTTACAACGTTCGATGGTAAATGTCAATTTTTAGACCGTCTACAACATACGATGACATCGACGCATACCACGATAATATGTACCATGCAGCTGAAGAGCACGGAAAGAATAATTACAGATCATGTCAGTTTAACTACCCTAATTGTCCGAACAACTTTGCGCATTTATTTACAATGTTTAATTAATCTTTAAAGTAGTTATTATTACATAAATAATCTAGTAAACTCTGTAAAAAAGTATGCATCGCAACCTGTAAAAATTCTTTCGCAATTATGTTGTTGTCGTCCATATTTTTCAGCGGCGTGATACTCGACATCACTGTAACGTTTAACTCTCTCTTTCGTTGAAGAAGGACTGAAATATTGATGAAATTAATTGAAATTTAATTTGTTGACTATCTAGCTCACGTTAATATAATCTGCACTATTTCCGATAGCAAACCACTTTTTTGATCAAATGGTATTAACGCCGCTTCACAGATTGCTCGTAATAAACAAGCTTTTCCATTTCCCAGATTAAATCTATACGTGTTTTTAATTTCAAAAATCCTTCTAATAAATTATAATTGTCTTACCTATCCATAAAGCTTCTTATCGCGGAATAAATTTCCCACCTGTTCGGAAAAATACCTTTCCGTTCCTGACATTCTCAGCATCCTCTTCTCGTTCATCGTCCGCAATCAAATTGAAATTTGGTCGTGTAATGTCATTACTATTTGTGGGTAGTAAATAGTAACTTTTTACTGTAGCTCCTAAAGTGACAGTTTCGTCACGAAGAGCAACCGGAAATCCAATACCAATAACCATCTAAAAAAGTATGACAAAGAACAAAACTAAGTAATTAAAAAAAAACTTACTTGCACCCAATTAACGCCTTCTTGAAAAATTAAAAATCGCTTTTGTCGGCGCAAAAAACTATCACTTGTATCTCTAATCTTACACGATGATTGTAAAAGTATTGGGAATAATATTGTAAAACTTGAAAATAAAGAAATAAGTCTCATATTACAAAAAAGTTTGAATTTCGGAGTACAAATAAATCTAAGTTTCTACTCAATTGCAAATTCAATACTAATCACAATGTAAATAAAGGCACAGCTTGACGTTCTCAAATGAAAACGGGATAGTTCATTTACCTTTTATTGATGAAACTTCTAATTGGTTAAATATACATCACCGCATATATATTCACGACTAAGTTCGTTAAGTTATGCACGTTAATAATTCTTAGTATAATAGTTTGAACCGCATTTTAAGACGAATTAAAATTTTCCTTTTGCTGACAAGTTTGATTTTCGCTTAGTGTGAATGGCAATTAAAAAGTTTTTAGACAGTTAGAGTTTCTAAATCGACACTAACGGACTTTTAAGAAGTTCCATTCCAGAAATGTAATTACTTTTCAATACTTAGTCATGTTTTCGTACAGTTGATTATTCTGTTATACTTTAAATCATAAGTAATCAACTTAAAAATATAGTTGCAAAAAAAGAAAAATGTACAACTTTTTAGATATAAATTCTACACAAATCAATAAGCGTATAAAAAAAGTAACACGACTTTGTGACATCTTAGAAGGACAAGAGATGAATCATGTTGAGTTTGTAACGCACGAATGACAATGACATATAGATGACGTTATAACAAACGTAGTTTTACGATAAAACAACCCGAAATATTTAATAATAGATGAAATTAGAAACTACAGAAAACTACTCTCACATAAAATTGCGAGACCAAGAATATAATTTTATTACTTCATTAAGTTTTTATTAAAAAATATTATGTTAGAGTCTGTATAGTAGTCTTAAGCAATATAACCCAAATAATATTGAAAGTATCCTTTAAAAATCAATATAAATTAATCCAGCTATACTAGAAATCCAGCTATTTTCAGTTAGTTTTTTAAACCCGGATAATGTAAGATTTATTAGTAAGATTACTTTAATAGATCGAAATTTGATTTTTCTGGAAACCGAAAACATAGTTTTATGTTTGATTAAGATCTAAAATTTAAAGAAATTGAGTTATTAAAAAAATATTAAAATTTAGTAGCAAGGTTGCAGTAGGTACGTACACTCACGAAAAAAAAACAAGACAAGATATCTGAGTCATCGTTTATGTTTGTGTAAATTAATACAAAGAGACAGTACACGGTATTGCAAGGGTAGTTGTATTTCTTTTTAGAATACCGCATTGCTTGCATTGGAATTCGATTAACAACAAGACAATGCTATATTAACAACTGCAAGATTGGATGCCCTGAAACTTTGGACCTGATCCAGGCTCAAACGCGTGAACGAATTGTTGTGAAATTTTTAGTGTGTACTAAAGGTAATATACCATGTAAGATGACATATTTTATATATTTTTATAATTATCGGTTTACGCGTTTAAGCCCTGGTCTGGTCAAAAGAATTTGAGTCCATTGAAATTTAGCATTACTAATGCGGATGAACCTGATTGGTCATAACTCAATTGCTTAGCATTGTCACCCACCAAATGTAGTTCACGGTTCCTCCGTAAGATAGTTATGCCAAAGGAAAGAATTTTTGAGTTACACCTATTAAGTTAGAAGATTCGGCTTTTCCCGTTTATTATCGGCAATAGTTTGCATCACGGCAGCTCGCGGAAGAGGGTTTATGTTTTTATTGCGTATTGTTATTTTATTATAATTTAATATATTTAAAAAATTATCTACGCGGCATAGCCGGGATTTGAGTGCAAGTGACAGATAGGAATTTTGTAATGACGTTGTGACCATTGATTATGTGTGTGTTCGTATTTTCGTCAATGGTGGTGCTTCTTTAGTCTCTCAGTTTGTGTCTCAGAGCGAGATCGACATCCTATATGAAAAACTTTAGTGAATTTCACAACTCTCCGTCTGATATATCCACTAAGCGCGTTTCTATATTTAAACACTTTTGCACTGCCCTGAATTTGTCTCAATATAACCTGATTGAACATTAGTTTGGTAGGATTTTGAATCTGGTATTAAGCTCTACTCTATGTTTGGTTGACAGATGCCCTGATCTTTTGTCCCAGAGGATAGACATCACTCTTCCATTGCAATCAAACTCCCGCTCACATTAGGACTTAGCTCGAAAATGTTTCACGGACACAATAATCATACTTCTTATAACTTCAAAAAAGATGATTATAGTTCATTATATGATCATCTGTCTAGAATTGACTTTTTTAGCCTGATGAATTTGAGAAATTTATACCTATATCCTCTCCACGTGAGAAAACACGCAATTATCAACCCTGGTTTACCTGAATGATTGTTTCTGGTATTAAGATGAAGTTGTCTTTCTTGCGTTGGTTCAAAAGAACTGAAGATTTTGTCTCCTACGAACATTTTGAAAAAAATTGTGCCAAATTAAAAGTTGACATTTAGCTGTCTGAAATTGTTGAGACCTTTGCCTCCTTTTTCAAAGGATGTTACAGTACTTTCTCTTTAGATCAGCATGTTGCCTCTAATACCAGTATTCTCTTTAATGACATCTTATTCCCAAGATGTTTAGACAGAGTGTTTTGACATCAGCGGCTAGAAGATTAAACCCTCTCTTTCTGCGGGCCCTAATGGCATTCCTAGTTTTATAATAAAAGATTGCCTACCGGTGCTCACACGGCCTTTGTTGTATATTTTTAACTGAGTAATGAGGATATCATTTTTCCCAGAGAGATTGAAGGTCTCACGAACCTAATGACAATATATCAGCATATTGCTGAGTCTTTGGATTTTGGGTTCTAGGTCGACGTCAAATATACTGATTTCAGTAAGGCGTTTGATCGTCTTGATCACCGATTGCTTATATCAAGACTTGAATTTTTAGCCTGCAACTTCACTTGGTCCGTCTACTCGCAAGCTGTCTCAACAGTCGTCGTCAATTTGTTAAGATCTCTAGTTTGCGATCTACTGTGTTTCGGGTTCCATCTGGTGTTCCTCACGGCTCCGTGCTTGGACCTTTGTTGTTTATAATATTTATTAATGATATTACCTCTGTGAATGCTTTTCTTGTCTGTCGTGTTTGGTGGATTTCTTCAATACATCTGAGTCTAAAATAAAACGTGCTGCGCTATTGGCAGAATAAACTTTGTGTTCTCAGCTGAGATATCTTTCATTTTGTTTTATTGTAATAGTAATGTTCGTGTAATCGCATTCTGTTTTATATGTGTCATGTTTTAGTGTAGAACTATAATTATATAAGTTCTATTGCAATTATGTTTTGATATTGTACCTATTTTTGTACTGTCACATATGTATTAATCTCGCTGTTGGTGTTGGTGGGTATATTCTAAATAAATAAATAAATTCACTTTTGCGAGTAATTGCTGTTGTTTTTTTTAAGTCATACTTTAATATTGAACTATCTACGTTGTTCTCTTGTAATTGCAGTCAGTGCTGTTATTTTAGAACGGTCCGAAGTTAAAAATAAAAAACCTTAATATATCGAGACATACGTGATGAAAATTATGATTTATTTTTTAAAATCCCTAACTGAAAAATCGTTTGCTAAGCCTTGTAATGGGGAAATTTGTATAAATAAGATTATGAATGTGCAGCTGTGCAAAATGTGGTAATCACAGGGTATTTTAATTCTTAAAATTATTATTAAAACTACAGTAAAACCACCTCTTATAAGTGGTCACCTCTAATAACGATCATTTTTAAGACATATAAAACCAAAATTACAAATTTGATTATGTTACTTGTGTCGAAAAAATATTTATTACCTAAATATTTTTTAATATACCTACCTTAAAAAATATAACAATTATTTCTGTGGTAGATAATACAAAATGCATAATCGTACATAAATGAAAATACAATTCTGTACCTCAGTACTTACTATAAAGTTGAAAAAATAAGAAAATTCTTATGAATTTTTTCTTGCTCTTACGTTCGCATAAATGATATGATCTAATTACTTCACCTCTTTATAAGCCGTTGGACTACATTTTTTTGGACATTGAATGGGAACAATAGTCCAGGCAATAGAGGGTTTCTATTTGCAAAAGGTCCGAAAGAATTGAAATTTGGTGGAATGGTAGACATAAGTCTCGTGATAGTACATCTGAGTTTGCGACCATGGAGGTTTGCCGTTTGAGGGGCGAGGGGATAAAAACTCTGCGTCGTGACGCTTTTTGGAAAATAGCGCTGTTGTGGTAATACGTGCTATCAAAAAGAGAATCAAATAAAACATATAGAGATCAAAATTGTGCACAATTTTAGGTCCTTGCATTTTTTTTGGGACTAATACTTTCCACTTTACGGTGCGTGAAAGTTGGGGGCTGATTTACAAATTTTAACAAAATCAGAATTTCATTGCCGTTTAAGACAAACATAGCTCTCAAACAATTATGTAATATTTTTTCTTTGAAGGGGTAATATTTTGTGAGTGTGCAAATGTCTGATACATTTGTTCAAATATAATAAATAATATGATTTTTTGAAACGCGCTGCTACATACTCCGATGTGAGCATTTTTTAATTAACATTGTCTATGGTTAATATTTCCTTTTTATTGTTGATCCAGGCCCCAAATTTATTATTTTTGTGCATACATGATACAATATAATTTTTAACTTGTTTCCACACCAACCTTGAAGTAGAATTAATCGATGCGTTTCTTTGTGAAACGGCAATTTTTGTCTCCATAAATTTATTGAAACTCGATTCGCTGCTTCCAACATTCGATGCGTGCCATCATCATTCAGTTCGTACTTATTGCCAAATACAAAGCTAACAGGGAGTTCAGAAACTTCCAAAAGATTATGGATGGCAAAGAACAACCACAGGATTGATCACAACACGGATCACAAAGGAACCAGCTCCAGAGGTTTTACTTTAGAGCATCTCGTGAAGATGCTAGAAAGGTTATCGGCCTGCTTGTGGTTGTTGTAAAGCAGGGTTGAAATGTTTGGTTTTGTATTTACACTGTAGTGGGACATCCTATTAAAACAATTTCTACCAGTTTGCGTTAGAAGATGACAATGTAGAATATGCAAACATCGTGTTCGATCATGTACTGGACGATGAGGACCCAACCGAGTTTGCCGATTATAGCTCGGAATTGATGAGGATGATAACAAAGAAGAAGATTTACAATGTCGCAAGCGACTAAAAATTAAATAAACCACGATATTAACCGTGGGTTAGGCCTCTTGGGGATACCATGTTAATAAAACGCATCGACCAATTCTACATCAAGAGTGGTATGGAAACGAGTTAAAAATTATATTTTCTTGTATCACGTACGCACAAAAATAATAAATTTTGCGCTTGGATAAACAATAATAAAGAAATATTAACTGTAAATAATAATAATTAAAAAATGCACACATACGACCGAATGTATTAAATCGGACACCTCAGACTCACAAAACATTACCTTTTCAAAAAAATTATTAAATAGTTTAATAATTTAATAATTATTAAATTATTTGATAGTGATGTTCGTCTTAATCCGTAATAAAATTCTGATTTTGTTAAAAATTATAAATTAACCCCTAACTTTCACGCACACTAGAGCGAAATATATTAGCCGCAGATGAAAAATTCAAGGACCTAAAATTGTGCATAATTTTGTTCTTTACATGTTATATTTGATAGTCTTACCACAACAGCGTTATTTTCCAAAAAGCATCGCGAAGAAGACTTTTCATACCCCCGCCCCTCGAGCGGTTAGCCTCCAAGGTCGGAAACTCAGGTGTACTATGAGGGAACCTATGTTTACCATCCCACCAAATTTCAATTCTTTCTGACTTTTTGCGAATAGAACTTCTTTTTTTGTAGCCATTGCTTGGACTATAAGGAATAAGCCCCGTTCTATTTTATTATTTTTATTATTATTTCTTGTAATGGTGGCATAATCGTATGTACTTAATACAAATTAAGTAATATTTTTGAAATTGTACCACAATGATGCACTTTCCGATTTAATTTTTATAAATACATTTTGGTAAGCACGTGCACGAGATAGGATCACCTGCATTATTTACGTCCGCAATTTTATCTCTAGAATTTAATTTTTGGACAGCGATACTTTTCCCAACTGCATATCAAGCTTTTATTTTGTTTTTAGAACACTTTTCAACGGTTAGTTTTAGGTATGCGCTTCCGCTAAAAATTTGGTAATTTCGATAGCACCGCCTCTCGCAAAAAAAGTTTCCAAGCCCAATTGGGCTGGAGCCGTAATATCTGGTTTCTATTAATAAAATGTAGTAAACACTTAGTAAAATGTCATGTTTTTAGATGTGGCAAAACAATTAAGTAATTTACAAAAATTATCAATATTCATGTGTGTGCTAGTGTTAAAACTTCTGTCATATTTATGCAAGACAATTTAATAATCTTAATTTTGAGAAACCGTTAAAAACTGTGTATTTAACGTAAGTTTATTATAAGAGACGCAATTTTCTTATTTACGTAGAAGACAATTGCGTCATTAATTTATGTAATAAGTATAAAAGTTGACAAAGAGCACGACTAGATTTATTTCTTTTTAAGTTGAAAGCTTATCAAAGAATATATTATTTTACTTTCAAATAAGATATTAATTTTATATCTGAAACTATTAGCAATAATTAGTTTATCAATAAACATTCTTAATTATGCACTTCTAATTATTTGTCACATTACAAACAGCTTTTGAATTAAAACTTCATAGATATAACACACTAATAATTATGTTATCAATGTGAAATAATTAAATTGTGAATTATATTACAAATGAACAGATAACTAATTGATATGCTTTGTAATTTGACTAAAGAATGTTAATTGGTATTCTGTGTAATTATAAACTCGTTTTAATTCAAACGAAAATTTAATAATTTGTACACTCAGTTAAAAAAAATCTAAACTAAATAATTTATGGTTTATATGCTTAATTGTACATTTTTAAAGGAATGTTATACAAAGTATTTTTTGATCGACATCGACCTTTTGTCGACCCTTTCTTTTTCTACAATAAATTATTGTTATTATTATTGTATAGAATTAAATTTTTAAACTACATTTTCTATTATCGTAAAAAACAAGTTGCACAATACTTCTTAAAGTGTACAGGCATTAGACCTTGTAGACCTGATGCTTTGCTTACGCGCCGCCTGTGTTATTTCCCCCCAACTTTCGGCTGTTTGTCTATTTTCTTCGACAACCTTCACCCCATTTCCCGGTGGGTAATAAGATGGGAAAACTTTACAACACTATCCCTTATGTGAGCGTAAGCCGAACTTTGTCTCGTACATCTTCAAGTGCACTATACGGTTTTACAACCAAACAAATTGGCGTTACCTTCTTTGTTTACAAATTTTGGCTAGGCGCTAAATTTTGCGGCTATTATGCTCTTCGATTACAGCCTTCTTTCTCTCTTACATTTGTTATTTGGCGCAACTTCAACATATCAATCACCTCTTCCTTTTATATGCTTTTGACATTTCTGTTGAGCGTTAATACAATCTGACCTCGACTGTCTCTTCCTTAGTTTGTTTTCCTAAACTCCATAAGCCCATTCGTACAATTTGTCAAACATAGCTGACGAATCCAATGACGGATTATTCCAAAGTCGACGACTGGCTTGAGATCTCACCTATACAGGGTGTTTCCTAAGTAATCTAAAATATTATATGGTGCGCTTCGTCACTCAATTTTAAAACGAAAAGTTCATATAAACATGTGTGATAAGTCTTGTCGTTAATGAGATACAGGGTGTTTTATTATTTTATTATGTAGCTTAGTAAACGTATCTGAACATGGTAAACGATTATTAGGATAACGCTGGGCATACATACGTCTAGCCTCTAAGGCATCACCATTCGCTAATCCATACAAAAGTGCATATTAGCCATTTCGGCATTAGTAAACACAGGCATCGTTGTTAACTTAACACAAAAAATCTTATTATTAACAATTTATTGTTCGTTGTTTGCGTTAGTTTTAGGTTTGACACAGTTGTCAACGTTATTCCAAAGGTCACTTAGAATAAGCATGTTTTCGAAAACCAGTAGCGTCACCAGGAAAAATTAATTTCAAATACAATCAGAGCTGATTTATTATAAACAATTTAACACCCTGTATCTCATTAACGACAAGACTTATCACACATGTTTATATGAACTTTTCATCTTAAAATTGAGTAACGAAACGCCCCATATAATATTTTAGATTACTTAGGAAACACCATGTAGTTGTCGCAGTCGACTTCCAACAAATTTCAATAACGCCAACATTTGAATCACTCGCCATTTGACTAGTCACGTATCTCTGGGTACGGTGATATTAAAATCATTTTTACACGCATAACAGCTGTACTTCCAATTTTTTGAGAGGTTGACGCAATGCTCATACTCCTCCTCGCCAGCAGTTGGAAATGATACTAAACAGGACGCCAAAGCCAAGTTTCCTACATTACTGCTCGTAAGATATTTCTACAACCAACAGTGAAGTGCAAAGTTCACAATCTTGCGTACTTATGTACACCGTCGTTAAAACCGATGCAAACTCTTGTTCACGACAGCCTAATGGATTTAACCCAAGTTTCAAGAATAGCCACACCTGTACCCGTAACGCTGGTTCTTGGAAAGGGTAGTAATCTAAGTAAACCGTTTACACAGTTCTCTATAGAACCAGGTAGTGGCACAAATTTTGAGTTTATTAAATAAAATGAGTAATGGTGGATTGAAACTGTTGGCGGGCGTATATGGGTATGACCAAAATTGGCGAACAAAAAATACAAAACAAAGATTTCAAATTCCACCCATTCCAAACAGTTTTTCCTAAAAACGAAAGAAACACATAACTTATACAATTTCAAAAAATTGCTAGAATCAATACAAATCGTTGAGCTCTTTTGTATGCCATATTCCTCTACTCTATCACTTCATAAGCTCAAAGAAAGACATTTTTAAACGATGAAGGGACCTAGAAATCTGGTTGCATATTTCGATATTTGGTGCGCGTTTGAAATGGCAAAATTTATGTTAAACACGTGTTTCTACCACAAACCGGTCTTTTCCGCATGTAGTATACATGTGTAGTTTTGAAATACACATATCATCAACAGAATTTGAACCTCGACCATTTGCTACCATCCAACCGATCTCAATTTCTAAGTTTATGAAGAATGGTCTTAACTTCGAAGTTTTCTGCGTGGCTGGACGTCCTCTCACTACCTGTAATTGTTAGTTATAATATCCTTACTCGACGTATTCCTTAAGATATTACTCGAGCTTTCACAAAGTACGTCTCATGACTCGGCAAGTATAACGATTATTTTTGATGCTCGAGTGGTATTCGCTACGATTATATAACGAAATAAAACACAATGTTATTGAAAAATCTATTAATCCGGCAGAACGTAACAGGTACGATTTTATTTTATGTTTTATTTGACGTTTATAAAAACAAATGTTTCTAAGGCAATATTACATTTATGGAGGAAGTGAAACACCAAAACCGTTATATCACGTCGTTAAGTGTATATTCGCTTATTTATACAACATAACCATAAAAAATTTTAGAATTCTATTGGATCATATAACAATAAGTTATATAATTTGAGATATACGATTTTATCTTTGTATGAATTACGTTATCAACGACTTCTACTGCATTTGCTTGGGTGTAATAATGCCCGGTGTATGAAACTTTAACAAACTCGCAAATTTTATTTTTAAACACTTACTAACAAGAGATTCACTATTGACTTGGTTCTTGCTGTTTTAAGCCGAAAAAACAAGAGTATATTGATGCAAGATATGACGGATAAAATAAACTTATTTCCACCTGTTGATTTAAGTAGAGGTGCGAACAATATCTGTTAGAATTAATACTCATGTTTCAAGAAAACCCTGTACACAATAATATGAACAAATTGTACTAACCTATATGTCAATATGTGGTTTTAATTTAAAAAAAAACCTAAACAAACATTATTATTGAGATTATAGTATGTGCTTCATTAACCGACCTTTAAATAGATAAATAAGTAAAAGTGAAATTTTTAGTTACAATTTTTGAGTAGCTTTTACTGTAGATTTTATGAAATTATAAATGTTGAATTTAAATTGGTATACCTATTGTTTAGGAAAAAGTAATGCAATTTCCAACATTTGCATTTAACAATAAAAAGCAATGGTTGTTGTATGTGGATCATAGTGTGCAATGGAAGAAAACTGTTACGCTGAGAATACATAAAATTAAAGCAAAAAGTTTTTTATATATATTTAGAGAATCCCTATTCTAATGAATGTACATTTTTATGCGTAGTAATCTTATTCTTTTTACTACTGTTATAAAAAACTCCTTTTATATTTGTTTTCGGAAATATTAGAAAATCTATACCCAATTCAGAATCATGTACAAACCGTCTTGTAGAACAGTTTTCAAAAATTAAATACATCAAAATGTATAAAATTAAATTGTTTATTATTTAAATCAAAAAATTTAAAAATAAATAACATTGATTATATAAATAGTAATAGCAGTCATTAATTAGAACAAAACTCTACATTTACAGGGATATGTTTTAGAAACAACACTTTAAGGAAAAGTAGTTTGACAGTCTGTGTTTGGATTCTTTTAAAAATGTCAGGATTGATATCTGATTTTAATTGATTGAATCCTATAGTTTCTGTTGACTCAAAGGTATATACGACTGCCCATGTTCTACCTTCAACTTATAAATAATTCAAATTCTTCTCGCGCATTCAACCTGTAGCTTCGTATACAAGCGATGACATTTCTCCGCAAAACGTAAAATTAACTTACCTAGTTTTCGTTTGAAACTGTAATCTGTCGTTATTAACAAGATAAAGTTTGATTAATTGAAATACATTTGCATAGTACATTTGTGTGCAACTGTTAAAAAATGTCACATTTTTGCCTAATAGCAAAGAACATTAACTCAAAGAATATTAACCTACGGCAAAGAAGCGACACTTGTTATGCCTATTGACATTCGGCCATTATAAAACTACAAATTCAGTGGCATTTTTTAATCTTACAAAAAATACAAAACCACATACGTAATTTATTTAGTTAATACTATTTTATTAAGTATCATTCCCACTCGTTAGATTTATCCCTAATTTCAGAAAAACACGTGTCTCCTGTAACGTTCATAATTTGACTTTCTTTTGAAATGATTGTTGCAGTTTGTTCCAATTTATACTGCAATCTAATTGGAATAAAAACATCTTTTGGACAGGTCAAAAAAATTACTATGACAAATGTTATATATAGTTTATATACATTTTAAACGGTCTCTCGAATCGAAGTTCGTAGCGCTTGCAGTGCAGTGCAGACATAATTTTGGTCACTCGCATTAATTAAATTAAAGCTGGCTAAATTAATTCTCAAATTAAAGCAATCTAATAGTTTGTGTAATCTGTGTTTAAAAGTGAAACGTTTCAACTTCGATAACTTCTATTTTGCTTAAACGCGAGTGTCTGATAAGTGATAAGAAGACAATACGTAAGATTTCACCCAAATTCTTTCGTAACTCATAACAACGAATTCTTATACAATTTTATTGCATCTCGGCATTCTACGGATACTTTTGGGATTTATCAACACATTTTTTTTGGTTTTGCAACATATATACGGACCCAACCGACCGGCGACCACCATCGGCACGCACCAGCTCACCTGGATAGGTTGTTATCTATACTCAAAAGGTATCATTTAGATTATTTAGTTTAATCACAGAATATAATAATAACAAATCCTTCTGTTATTGTTTACATTTCGTCTATCATGACTATTACATGCAAATGTTGTTTGACAAAAATATCATTACGCACAGGGCATAGCATCCAATGCCCTGCATGTGAGGCAGTTTTTCATGTTGGGAAAAAATGTTCTGATTTGCTCCTTAATGATTACAATTTCATGAAACAGGACAATAAATTAGCAACATGGAAATGTCCTGACTGCGTAACAAGTCGTTACAAAGCACTCCCCAACTTTGACGTATCACAATTAGAAAAATCACTGATAGAGCAAGATAATGAGGAAAAGTGAAATACAGTCAGCATCAAAGGAACCTCAGAGCAGTCAGAGCTCTATGACTCTTTCACCGGCTGATTTGCAAGCCATTCGACAAATCTTAAAAGGTCTAGTTAGTTCCGAACTACCTCCAAATTTCAAAGCTGAATTTGAAAGCGTCAGCCAGTCGATTAAAAACATATCTAACGAACTGGACACTTATAAACAGCAAGTTGATAATAATAAATTAGCCATAGAGGAAACTAATAGTGAAGTTTTAAAGTTAAAAAGGAAAACTCAGCTCTGAAAACGGAAATTAGAGCACTACAATCATATTCTCTTAGAGAGAATATCATAGTCACTGGCATTGGTGAGACCCATAGGGAATCAGTAAGCGAAATCTTCAACAAACTTTCTACACTTATTAATAGCCCTATCACATACGAACAAATAAGTACAGCCCATAAGATATCGGTCAAAGAAAAAAACAAAATAAAGCCAATCGTAGTTAAATTTTTAAAGAAACAAGATGAAGAATCCTGGTTGAACTGCTTTAAGCAAATTGCATTTCAAGATCCTTCAAAGCCAGGTATCCCAGCTAAACGAATAAGTGGGGCTCTCCTGAGGGATCAGTGTTTGCTAATAACCATCTTTCATCAGAAACAACTGCTCTCTTAAAAGAAACTAGAAAAATTGCGAAGGCCCAGGGGTACAACTATATAGTTCCCAGAAACGACAGAGTAATAGTGAAACCTAGCAAGGAAAGTAAATCGTCTATTACCATAAACTCAGAGTTGGACTTTAAGAAACTAACTAAGCTTTAATAAAATATCATATTATTATATAAACATATCAATACTAATATCTTGTATTCAGCAAAAAATTATTACTTTTTATTCAATTTATTCATTGCAAAGAAGTTTATTTCTTTTACTATCTGTATTTCTTTTAATCATTTCATTACCTATATATACTAAGTACATATTTCAATAAAATCAAAATGTCTATGGACTTAGAAGGAGACAATCTTTTCTGCTTTAATAATAATTGTAAAGTTTTTGAAGACATAACAAATTACAATAATTTTTTTGTCCAGCAGTCCAAACAGTCAATCAGTTGTATTTACTTAAACATAAGTAGCCTCTCAGCTAATTTTGAGAGTTTTATATGCTCATTGGAACAAATGGAGACCAAACCGGAGGTAATAATCTTAGCTGAAGCATGGCTAGAAGAGACGTGTGTCACTCATTATACAAAATTAATGGCTACACTGATTTTTTTACTGACAATAATTTCAATCAGAATAGCGGAATTGCAATATATCTAAAAGATACGGTTCACAAGGTATCATTCCAAGAAATTGAAATTCAGCTATGCAATTGTGTTTTCATTGACATATCGATTACAGTTACGCAGTCATTAAATTTACTAACAGTATATAGGTCACCTAGTTTCAAAGTCTCAGATGCTTTTCTCTCTGAATTAGAAAGGGTCATAAGGGTTCCCAACAATAAGAATTTAATATTTCTAGGAGACATTAACATATGTCTAAAAATCAACATAAATTTAGTCAAATACAAGACGATTACTTACAATTAATGGGTTTAAACAAATTAATACAAATGATTAACTCTCCAACCCGGGTTACTGAACACTCTTCCACTATAATTGATCATATCTTTGCTAATATTAATTTAGTTGATAAATTGGTTCCATTTGTCTTACAACAACCAAAACTGATCACTTCACTATAGGTTTCCACATAAATAATTTTAATAAAAAAATTGCAAACACAAGTAAGGCCACTGTTGAAAACTTGATTTTGACCTATTAGATACTAAAATGAACGAAATTAATTGGGTCCCAATTTTGAATGAAATAGATGTAAATAGCTGTGCCAGTAAAATAATCCATACTGTTCAAACAGCCATATCTGAGGCAACCATAATCTCAAAGGTGAGGCCCAATAGTAAAGATAATAAATTGAAACCATGGATAACTAAAGCTATTTTAGTATCGGTAAGGAAAAAGAAAAATTAGGCAAAAGACTGTATAAACAACCTTTCAATCTAGTACTCAAAGAGTTTTATAAGCAGTATTGCAACAAATTAAAAAAATTAATAAACGAATGCAAAAACAGTTATTATGGTAAAAAAATTTCCACAGCCGGGAATGATAGTAGGAAACTTTGGAAATGTTTAAATGAATTTATCAAAGGAAAATTCGAAAAAACTGAGATCAATGAACTACTGGTTGAAGAATAGACTATTTTAGGGTCTGAGGGTTGCTCACAGGTTTTCAATCAGCACTACTGTTGGTGAAAAGCTTGCTGCCGATCTCGGTTATGAGCCTGTGACATCACCGGATATCAATAGTAGGCCAAATGGGATAACCTGGGACGGATTTGATGATGTGACATGGTTGGAAATAGAAAATTGTATAAGTGATCTCAGGGGAGGGTCGGGCCCCGGCTGGGATAACATCTCAGTAGAAGTCATTAAAAAATACAAAAACCTGCTGGTCCCAGCCCTCTCCCACCTGTTTACCTTAAGCCTCGTTACTGGCACATTCCCCACTTGTTTAAAACGCACAATTATCGTTCCCCTATATAAAAAAAAAGGTTCCAAAAAAGACGTCGTGAATTATAGACCTATTTCAATGTTGTCAAACATTGGTAAAATTTTGGAAAAAGTCGTTAATAGGCAGCTATCGAAGTATCTAGAGGAAGGTAACCTCATACCATCAAACCAATATGGGTTTAGAAAAGGTGTGAGTACACAGGACGCCCTTTTGGCGGTCAAACAGAGTGTACAGTTCATTAGATAAGGAAAAAAGTTCTAGTCATCTTTTAGATCTAGCTAGAGCGTTCGACTCTGTCCCCCACTTAGACCTTACTTACGCCTTAAAAAGACTGGGTATCGACGGAATAGTTTTACAGTGGTTTGAAAACTACTTATCAGAGAGAGGAGCATCGATGTAGAATTAACAACTGCTTAAGCAATCCACTATCAAATAAGTTTTCCATCCCACAGGGCACTATTTTAGGGCCAAAATTATTCGCGGCGTACCTTGCCGAACTATGTCAAATCGAGCTACTAGGTGGACATCTAGTGTCATACGCTGATGACACCGCGCTAGTATTTGAGGGCGACAATTGGAACTGCGTTCATGATTTGGCAGCTCGCGGTCTGGATAGGGTAAGGGACTGGATGAGAGAGCACACTTTAACAATCAATTTTAATAAAACTAAATATATGACGTTCTCTTTATCCAGTAGAGGACAACCTGCCGCCTCACAGATTATCACCCACTCAGGACTGTGCCCTCGGGCTGCTACGTGTAACTGTATCAGACTTGAGAGGGTTACAGAAATTAAGTATCTGGGGGTCATCATTGACAACCAAATTAAATGGAATTCACATATCAAATTGTTAACATCTAAACTAAAGCGAGTAGTACCAATAATTTTAACTCTTAGAAATTTCTGTACAATTAAAACTTTAAAATTGGTCTACTTTGCTTTAGTGCAATCTGTTTTACAATATTGTGTAGTGGGCTGGGAGGCGCCTATAGCTCCAATCTCCTGCCCTTAAAATCCACCCAGAACTTGATTCTAAAATGCTTATGCAGGGGCGGCAGGCTGGACTCTCCCTCTCCCTTGTACCTAGAGCTGTCAATAATGAATTTAGAGACAATTTACAAGTACAACTGTTTGTTAGCATTAAAAAAATCGGCTTCATCCTTTAACATGGTGTTCTCTAACAGGCGAGGAAGAAATATAAGAGCAAAAAAAGAAAACACGAGTACGGGACAGCAGTATTGGAAATACTTAGGTGTCAAATATTTTAATAATCTACCGCTTTCACTAAGAGACCACTTTGATCAAAACTACCCCAGTTATAAGAAAGCAATAAAAAATTATTGCATAAATTTATAAATACAGCGTTGTTACCATAAACAAGTAAAATAAATAAACAAACAATATAAAAGTTAAAAAATAAAATATATACGATTACAAGCTGATTGACTGTCTTGTTCGGCTCTATCAATCACTACTTAACTGAATAAAATAATCACTAAATTCAAATAAGCGCCTACAATTAAAAATAAGAAGAGAATATTTTTTCTTTCTTTATTATTCTTTTTGTTTTACATTATTATATCTATGAAGTTAATTAATTAATTCAAGTAAATTTTGCTAAAAAATGTAATGTAAGAAGAGACGTGTTATTTTACTTAACTTTAAATTTATTTCATTTAAGAGAAGAGACATTCTTAGTCTTAAGGTTCTGTTCTTTTTTCTTTTTTTATGTAACAAAATTTTATTATTGAGGAAAATAAAGTCTTGAAAAAAAAATGCTATTTTTTTTGTACTTTTAACTTTTTTTTTCTCAAAAGATATTTTATGTAACATGTAACAAAACATAATTTTTTGTAACTCATGTGATTATCAGATGCCGTAAAATGTTATTAACTTATTATATTACGTATACATTTTTGGTTTTAACATTCCTCGCTACCATTAATTTTAAGAAAATTGTAAATTGTCAATAACTGTAACACTTAAGCATAGGACACCCTTATACCATTAAAAAAACTTGTTAGTGTTCCATTTAAAATAAAGCTCATATTAAATATTGAATGATTACATAATTAACCTGTATATTCTAAACACCCCGTAAAGAGATGTTCAATATTCAATCATGGAATACATTCAGCGAGTATTCAACTCTTTAGACGTTAGGGTAAATTTGTTATAATTTGATCGATTAGAAGATATTGAATTTTTTGAATACTCTATATTTTATGAAAAGTCGACGTAACTTAAAACACTCTATGTTTAGGTGTAAGAAACCTTTATAAAAATATACCTTATTTTTTAAATGTGAGGGTTTCTCTTACTGGATAAGAGCCTTCGTATGAAAAAAATCTAAGTAATTCATTAAAGCTTTAATGAATTACTTGGGTTTTCATTAAAAGTCATCCTCACACAAATCTCCACACGAAGATTCTTATCCATTAGGAGAAACCATCACATATAATTTTTTAAGTACAATCAAAAAACATAATAATATACACAGTGTTCTATAAGAAAAAATGTAACTTTGATGCGCCAACTTTTTTGGAACATTCTGCATAATTCAAAATAATTTTAAAATGTAATTTTTATCAACGTACATACTACTAAAATGAGAAAACTTGTAAAACATGTAATGAATAAAATTTACAACAATGTTTAAAATATCATCTCACAAAAAACTTTTACTGTTTTGCTATAAATCTCCGTCGTGTTGGTGGTGATTCACTCTTATAAGAAAAATTAATACCTCAAACCTTGTATACCCATTATCAAAATTAATTAACATTGATTAATTGATTGATTAATCTGTTTTAAAAAATTAACTAAAAATTGCATCAGTCTTCACAATATTCGAGAAAGATGATATAAATGACTTATCAAACTACAGATAATAAGAATTGTATATTATTCAGAATATAATTATTTGTTTAACGAAAGTCAGACGCAATTTAGAAAAATAAGTTTGCTATGAAACTTTACTATATAACATAGAAACGTATAAAAATGAACAAAAACGCGTTTATTTTAATATCATCATACCTAGAAAACGGATATCAAATAGTGAATTATGATGGAAAATCCACTAAACTTCTAACATCGATTTGCCACAAGGAAGTGTTTTAGGTATATTGCTGTTTATAGTATTATTACTCATTTTCAAACTGTTTAGATGACGAGTTAGAAAAAGTTCATTCTGGAGATAACACTACACTAACAAAGAAAGGAGGAAATATAACAAACACAATGAATAAAAACCGCGTAATGCAGTCAGCTCTATAAACGGTTCACTAATAATAAATTATTACTAAACTCAACAAAAACCAAAACAAGTGAGTTTACGCCAAGATATTAAAATTTAGATACATTCGATAAAAATGTACAATTTCTAGGAGTGTACCTGGACAGCAAATTAAACTGGCTTCAATACAGACGTTTTAGCTAAGTAATTAACTAAAAATATACGCACTCAAAAATTTAAGAACAAAGGTGTTGTCTACAATCTTAAGGACTACTTTTTTTGTTGTGCCAGTCTATAATAGAATATGTCATATTAGTTTTTAGGCCTCCGTCCAGAAACATTAACTTTACAATCATCAAAATCGACCGCCTTAGGCCGGTAAAAATTTAGTAAAATTTGTTAACACTAGAGTGCAGGTCCATCTGTTCGCATGTTTCATATGACAATGACATTTTTTGATAAGCATCATTTAAAGCTGTTTTTTGTAATTTCGGATCAAATTTAACCAGAAACAAGAATTCAAAGGTTTGCACTTAATCACAAATCGTAAGGCTCAAGATGTTGGAAGTTTTGCGGTATGTAACATGAAAATTTATTTGTGCATTTATACACATTTAATATTATAGGTTATAATTAAATCCTGCTGTTAGTTAAAACAGTTAATACCTGGGCTTTGAACACACATAAGATCCATTTCGAATAGTCAATCATAATGTTTAACTTATTAAATCTAAATCCGACCTGCAAATCGAAATCTCCACAAATGGATTCGTTCATCTTAAAATAAAATCGCATAATAAATTGTTGGTTAGAATTCGCTTTCTTGTCAAACACATTGGTGCTACTGCAAGCAACCATTAATTAACTTGAGAATTGTCAGGGTAGTAACGTGTCTGCTCTTGTTAAGTGTCGACTTTCAAATGACTTGGGTTCTATTATTGTTGGTGTCTGAGTTTAATGCATCTGTTTGACTAAGATTCTTAATTTGTGTACAGGTAAGTATTCCTCCAAAAAATAAATTATTAAATCAATATGGTCTTGTAGGACTCTTTCTTTGCGGAGGTAGGAAGGACAAAGAACTCAATGGGATGTGATTGCCGAGGTTTCGCTTCTAATTTAAAGGCTTTTTCAAGGCTTTCACAGATATGACTTTCAATTACAGCTAATTCAGTTGTTTGTCCTTTCTACCTTCACAAAGAAGGAGTCCATATTTATTTAATTCTTAATTTATGTTTGATTTTGGGCTACAGATGAGTCTGAAGTCCCAAATGTCGATTTAACCTCTAATCCGCAGACTTTGGCTACCATATTATAATACTACATTGTATAATAAGTATAATAAGTTATGATGAACGTGCTGTAAATGTTTATGTAATTAATTACAGAATATTAACAAATTTGACGAATATTTGTGAAAAGCATTAAACATTTTAAATATCAATGAAAGGAATTAACTTGCTGTTGTGGTAAGGGAGAGCTGACTTTCTAATTGATTACTAATTTTATTATCCACATACAGAATCTTGAAAAATATTTTTTTCAACTGCATTGGTTTTCCAGTCTCCTTGTGGGTTTAATCAGCTCCTCTTCTTACGACAACAAATTTCCATAGTCGATACGATACTTAGTTGCACTCCTATGTTACATTAGTTTAGGATAGTATGAGTTAGTTACATGTTATATTTAAATTTAGTTATATCCACTTATTTGGAAACAGAAGAGGTACTTATACATTATACTTTTATCAGGACGGAATCCTTGGTAGGTACTTTACTTATAAGTTTTTGAATATGCCAACAAAATGCTTTTGACTTACAAGCACATTGCGTACCACATCGTTAAATGTACCGATGTATGTATCTTCCATTTATTTTTTTTATTGAAATAAAAAGCAATAATCAATATTACCCCTCAAAAAATAATTCTTTAGTGCTCCGCCTTGGCCCCACAACATTGTACTCACACTCGCAAAAAGGCAGTTTCTGGCGATAGGTAAAAATTTCCTCCTATAAGTTTTCTTTAAATGATGTGTTCTTTTTTGAGAAGAGGCACCAAAAAACCACTAAGTCGTGTTTTCAGGCAAAGTTTCGTGCAAGTGGCGGACCACTTTTTTGTTTTAAAGACCTGAGGAAGTGCATATTCGTTGCACGCAACGTTGCCTGAAAAAAAACGACTTAGTGGTCATTTGGTGCCTCTCCTCAAAGAAGAACAAATCATTTAAAGCAGTTTCTGGCTTAGTCACACAAATAACTATCGTGGTCACTCAGCAGATTGACACTAAATAAATAAATTACAAAGCTGAGCAATAAGGATAATCGCAAATTGCGACTGCAGAGCTAACTGTAAACAGTACTTCATTACCATTCAGGGTAATTTATTTGATCAAATAAGTTTGACAATAGCGGTGTTTTATATTTGTCAAATTAATATGATGAGCCTTGATCAAACGTTTGTCACACTATGATATTGATTTGACGGAAACAAGTCAAACCCAAAATTTGAAGAATGTTTGATAGAAGTAAAACCGCTTTCATAGTTGTCAAAACAATAGGTGATCATAAAATACACCTTAGTGGTGAACTGTAAGTACAGATTATGCCTAGAATGTTATTGTTAAAAGTATAATAAGAATTTTAATTACAAATTAGATACAGAAACACAAATTAATTGCATGCCAGTTTTCCAATTTAAACAATTACAATTATTAAAAGACACAAATAATTTTAAAATTATATATTGGTGGTAAAATCGATGTTTTTGGTAAATGCAATTTAGATTGTAAGTTAAAATATAACATTTTAAAGATATATTTTAGGCTTATCTAGATGTAGGTATTAATCAAAATTTATTAGAAAGAGTGAAATTTATAAAAATGAATTGTTTTAACAGACAAACCATAATTAAAGAGTATGAAGAATTATTTTCTGTAATAGGTGTACTGATAAGACATATCACATACAACTAAAAGAAAATGCTGTACCAGTCATTAACCCAGTTAGAAATGGTTTTTATAATATTAAATTAGATGGCAAAAGTTCAAATTTGTGTACAGTGGGTACCATTTATATAAAATATTTAATATCGTCACTAAAAGTATTTTCGAAATGAAGATTTTTTAATTAAAATGGGTTAAAATTTATGTTGACGATATATTAGTACATGCAAATACTATAGAAAAACATGATGAAATATTTAAAATGGTGTTTGAAAAAACTAAAATAGCAGGTGTTAAATTCAATTTAGCTAAATCTAAGTTCACGCAAAATAATATTCAATTCATGGGTCATATAATTTTGAGTAATAGAATTTCAATTAATAAAGATAAAATAAAAGCAATTTTAGAAATGGGTAGTACTAAATGTTAATACTGGGGTTAGTAAATTATGTAAATAAATTTATTAATAAGTTTCCCAATGATACAAATTATATTAATCAACTTCTTAAAAAAAGGTGCATTGGAGTTTGTAGCAAGTGAAAGCATCGAGTGCTTGTGGATAGGCATCCTCTGAATATATAAACACGTACGTCTTAACAAATGTATACTTATTAATAATATTTAATGAATAAAAATATCTCAAAGCAACCTTTAGAGTATAAAAACTAATCAAACAACATGAATCCAACTTCATACAGATCCCCCAGCCAAGGGGGTACAGAAACAAACATACTAATCAATTTTAAATCACCACGTTCCTTTTTTAATGTTTTAAAACAGTCCTTTACTTATCCCAATTAATCAAGGAATAATATTAAATGCGGTGAGTAATTAAAAAATCAAAGATTATGTATACGCCATAAGTAGCATTGTTAAACCGAGAAATATAGTAGCCCCATCTCGCATATCAAATGAAAGAATCTGCATCTATTTAGCAGGTAAAAAATGTGTAGATAAATTATTAGAAACACGATACCTATCTATCAAAAACAATCTAATACATATTCGAAGACTAGTTACACCTGCGATAAAATTAATCATATCAAACGTCCCACCTATCATATTAAACGAATGCATTGAACAAATTTTAAAAGAAGAACTACAATTACAACTAACGTCACCAATTTTATTTTATTATTATATAACAAATTCGATTGTATAGCAATAAATTGTAGAACACCCCAAATAGACGGTCCCGCCAAACAACAAGAATCAAATCAAAAACCGAAACAAATCATCACTGTAACAAAAGGTAATAAACGAACTAAACCAACATCTTCATCCGCCAGTACATCCCCAGAAATTTTACAACAAGAAATTGATATTATAAATTCCAAATACACCACACAGAAAACAACTGTACTTAATGAAAATATTACAGAAGAAAAACTTAAAACTCCAAAACAAAACACTCGCTATAAAAACCAAAAATTAAAACTAAATACACAACTATAAGAAACTGTAGAAAACATGTTAGCACCAATTAAAGAATATATCTAACAACTAAATGAAATGATTTCCATTTTTCATTCACCAAATTTGAGAATTTTTACAAAGAAATTCCGATTGCACGATATCCATTAAAAATTGCAAAAGCTTTTATGTATGACACAAAGAAGTTGATAAATATTATGCAGGACTTTTATCTAATACAAACGCACCAAACAATTACATACTGTTTTACAAGAATTATGAATAACATAACAAAAGCCAGAGATCGAGAAGATATCACTCCAACTTCTTCATAATAATCGGAGCAAGGCGAAGAAGAACCGATGATACATCAAGATATTTAGAAAATAAACTAACATAAATTAATATATACATTTCTAAACTAAAATAAAAATAATTCAGTTTAATTATAATGGTTTTTTAAAACACATACATAGTGTACAACAATAAGTTGCCGAATACCAACTTCATGTATTATGTATCTAAGAAATGCATTTTGAAACAGGCTATGAACTATACCTACGAGGATAGTCAGTAGAAAATAAACCGCGTATCGCAAATCATGCTAGTGAAGGAGTTTGTATGATATTCGTTCAGACATTCATCACAAAAATATTTCCCTTACCACAAAACTAGAAGCCATAACCACTACAGTTTATTTGAAACACAATATAACAGTTTGAAACATATAAATTCTAGGAAAACCCTTTAGAATTACACAAACTTCAAGAAATAATTGAACAACTACCACCACCGTACTTCTTAGGTGGAGATTTTAACGCACATAGCAAATTATGGGTTATCAATTTGAGCTTTTGTTACCCTAAACTAGTATGTAACTTAAATTAAAAAACACAAACCAATAATAATAACCGGTAATAATTTTAACGCCCGCAACTACAATCACATTGTACACCTCAACAAGTGGAAGATCGCCTAAGCAAACTGGGAGGTATATAAAGAAAATATATCAAACACTAGACTTTGACCACGCCAAGTTAGTAATTAAAAGTATTAATTTTTCAATATTTCGCTAATCACATATTAGCTTCATCAGGAAAATTTTTTTTTTAATTTTCCTGTGATTAGCGAAATGTTGAAAAATAAATACTTTTAATTACTAACTTGGCGTGGTCAAAGTCCCAACAACCTTTTCAACATTAACCATAAAGACCAAAATACTTGCTTCAACTTCAAACACTAGATATGGGTTTGGAATCACAGAAGACATAGACAACACAGCAAGGAAAATAAAAAATATCATAATCAATGCAGCAAAAGCAGCAATACCTCAAACATCTAATAAACATCGAGTAGATTACGTTATGGTAAAACAAAGAATGCAAAATACCAATCACAAACAAAGCTAGTGCGTTTAAACAATATACCAAATATAACACTGTCGATACTTTAATAAAATATAACATATTCAGGGCTATAGCAAAAAGAACAATCAAACAAAATAAACAACGGTCTTAGAAAAAGTACGTAAACTCAATAAGTATGACAAAAAATACGTAGTATAAAGGAAATACAAACGATTTTTAACCTAACTGGACTGAACATACAATACTACTATAACTTCTAAAAAACAAATCGCTAACATATTTGGAAAACAATTCTCAAACGACTCTTGTACAAGTATGTATTCACCAGAGTTTTTACAATAAAACCAGTACTTTATGCAAATAATAAACAACCGCTTAATGTGGTGTCTGAAAAAGAAAACCAACTAGTCATAAACCAATTTAGTTTCCGCAAAAACCAATCAAGAATAGACGCTCTTGCACAACTTCAATCATACATCATCGACACCTTTGTTAGCAATGAACATGTCTCTGCAATATTTCTAGACATAAAGAAAGCGTACAATACTACGTGGAATTATAAAATTTTTCAAACTTTATTAAGTTTACTATCGAGGACATTTAGTGTACTTTATAAAAAGCTTCTTAGAGAACAGAAAGATGCTAATGAGAATCGGAAACACAATGTCGGATAGTTATAACCAAGAAAACGATATACCTCAGGGATCTATATTGAGACCTTCACTGTTTTTAATAGCCATAAATGATATAATCTGGAGGAGTCAATTAAATATGCCATTTTTGCAGATTATATAATAATCTACTACAAACATAGCGATGTAGAGATGATAGAAAGAAAACTGCAAAAATCAATCCACGCGTTAGCACAATGGTTTCTTCTTCTGTGAAGAACAAACAAAATTCATAACATTTACAAGGAGAAAAGCAAACAAAGATATAAATGTTTTAATGAATCACAAATGTTTATAATTTATACAAAAACACGCAAAAACAAAAAAACCTAAGACTAATTTTTGACTCACGTTTGACTTGGATTTCAAAAATAAAACAAATTCAGAATAAGTGTAAGAAAACATTAGGCTTAATAAAAGTAGTAGTCAATGTTAAATGGGGAATCAACAAAAAAAGTATAATACAAATCGCTAATACTTTAATTAGAACTAAAATATAATATGAAAATGTAGTATACCAATCTGCAAGACTTAATATTTTAAAATCTCTAGACGTCATATACAATAACGGTCTAAGATACGCGGCCAAAGTTTATAAAACAAGCCCTGTCAAAAGCATTTACTGGAGAACTTACTTTAGAAGATTGACAAGTAAAAGCACTACTGAATTATACAAACACACAGCCTGAACCCTAGACAATAACACCTATAAAGATAAATCTTGAATTAACAGCTTTTTATAAAAAAGAAATCTCACCTGATCTAATTAGAAATAGTCTTCAATAAACCATCAGTACCTATCCATTATCCTCCCACACATATACTGACGAATCAAATACTGAAGACGGCGTTGGATGTGCGTTAATGTATGATAACACTGAAAAATTCTTTAAACTATGTCAACTCAACATTGTTTTTTGTTCCGAACTATATGCAATCAGTGAAGCATTAAACTATGTAAAAAAAGTGAAATTGTGAACTTCATCATACTCTCAGGCTCTAAAATCAATAACTGATCTGTACCCAAAACACCCATATGTCGTAAAAGTGCAAACTA
Organism: Abscondita cerata; assembly: GCA_030710515.1. NCBI lineage: Eukaryota > Metazoa > Arthropoda > Insecta > Coleoptera > Lampyridae > Abscondita > Abscondita cerata. Next base: position 80,024 of record JALBCR010002895.1, read on the forward strand.
AAATACAAGCGTTGTACCAAGACTACAACATAACTTATATTTGGATACCATCACATATAAACATCAAAGGAAGCGAAGCAGTCGATAAACTCAGAAGTCTGTTTCACTAAATATGGACTAAGGGAAATAACAGAGCATATATACCATAAATGGAAATAAAGATAGAAAATACTGAAAAACAACCACTTACAGAAAATTAACGTATCACCTGAAAAATGGATCCCACATATACAACTAAACAGACTAGAAAAAACAGTTATTAGCAGGATATGAATAGGACACGCTAAATGAACACACGAATATTTAATTAGGAAACATCACCGTCATCAACCACGTCAAAAATACTACTTGGCTCATCTCACTATAAAGAAAATGCTCACAACACATTTAGAAAACCTATTAAAATACTTAAGAAAAACTCATAATTGTAAATTTGGAATTGTATGTATATACTTAAAACTTTGTACCGAAACACCAATGACCGAAAGGTTACGCTAATAAATGAACAAATAAAAAAAAAGTGTAAACTTTATATGGAAAGTTGGGCATGAAATAAATTACATAATATAAAAAGAAAGTTAACAGAACATTCAGTATTACAATTTTATGAAGTAAACAAAACAGTAACATTATCTGTTGATAGTAGTTCAACGTGATTAGGGGCAGTTTTGCTGCCGAATAGTAATTTACCTGTGGCTTATGTTTTAAAGGCTTTAACAGAAACTCAGATTAGGTACCTTCAAATTTAAAAAGAATTACTTGCAGTAATGTGGGGATTAAATAAATTTAATAAATATATTTTTGCTAAAAAGACGTAATGATCATCGTCAATTAGTAACAATTTCAAAAAAGATCAAGCATCGATAAGACTTCAACAAATTTCACTACAAATTATGAAGTATAAATTTGAAGTTTAGTACAAAAAAAAGAAAAAAGTTACCAACACGTGCTTCCTTAAAAGACAGAGATAGTGAAATTAATGAAGACTGGCATAGAGAAGTTAAAACTCATGTAAGATTAATAAATTTAACACATAAGTACCTCTGATAAACGGTTACAAGAAATAACAATGAAATAGTGTACACTCAGAAATGCAAGAATTAAATTAAGTGTTCCAAATAACATTATCAATATAAGTCTGAATTAACATTTGTAGATGGTATTGTATACAAAAGACAAACAATTTTAATGTGAATTAAATAATATACAATACAATCATTCAAGCCATAAGAAATATAATAAAACAAAAATTTTTTTTTGCAAAAATTTAAATTTTGAAATTTAACAAATGTTGATGGTTGTAACTTATGTAATCAAAATCGAAATTTTAACTGCTTAAAATACAGGAAATATCTAAATTCCATAGGCAAAATTATGTAACGACATATTTAAAATTATTAATATACAATATTTGTTAAAAAATCATAAGGAATTTAAATAATGAAAATAAAAAAATGTAACTTTTAAAAATCTTTAGTTACTGAATTTATTAAACCCAAATAAATTTTGTTAAAGTTATTAACAGATATAATAATTTAATATTTAATACTTTGAAAAAGGTTTTGACGAAGCTAGCAGTAATAAAAATTTAAAAAACAGAAATACTTCTCTGTAAAATTAGTTAGATTTCAACAACGTCTTAATTAATAGTTTATTATTTTATCGTTAATTAATTTTCATTACTTAAATAAGGAAAGATGTTAGGATGTGACGTGTTATTCGAACTTGTAACGATAGTAATTATAAAAATAATAGATGTTGTTGTAGCGACAGAGCAGCTGTGCCGACCCTGCACACATTTTAGATATTTAAAGTTAGCGCGCACGTTGGGAACGGTAGATACTTAAAGGGGTTGGTACTACGGAAATAGAAGGACATAACCTTGTTTTTTATTATTGTAAATAAAGTCAGTTATATTCGTGTGTTGTAATCGAGCATTTCATTTGTACTTAGTGATTAATATCATCACATCGAATACATGAACTTACGCCCCGTAGCGGGGACGTAACAGATGTTATCTCTGAATAAATGTGTTTAACATTTTCAAAATAATTTATGTCAATTTATTATAAAGAACTAATTAACCAGATTAACTATTTTCTTCTGGTATGTAGAAAAAAGGTTTACTAGTCACATTTAGTAGGGCTGAGTAAATAATGTAATTCAGACGGATTATTGTGAATGTTCTGTCGTTAAAACCTTAAATAATACTCAAGGTAGTAAATTAGTAAATATTAACTATTAAACTTTTAATTTTTAAGTTTTCAACATACGAATGCAGTTATATTTTCAATTAATATCATTGTAAGTTTTAAAACACTTAAAAAAATATTACATGAGAAAAGTATGTTTGGACGTAGATTCGGATAGCTATTGAATGTTAAACCTAGAAATTTCCTAAAGAAGATTGTCAAAACGTCATTTACGTTAAGAGTCTTTAAACTTTTTTGTGAATTTTTTTAGGCGTTTTTAATACAAACAAAAAATATAGAAAGTGATTAGTACCATGGTCAACAAAACAACAATATTATTCCAGAAAATATCTGCTATGGTTTCCGAATCTGGTCATCAAGACTCTCCCAGATCTTAAGAATAAACATAAAAAAAACTAGAAATTTAAAATTTTAATTAATTTAAAAACAACACTTATAGATTTGTACATTTAAATTTTAAAAACAAGTAGTATTTTTCTTAATAAATGTAATGTTTATTTTAAATAATGATTTTGTTAAAATGCAGTAAATGTATTACAATATTTTACTGAAACCCTGTTGAGTAGGATTAGTAGAATAGGACAACTTATGTTCAGTAATCAATTATTTGTTGCGAAAATTTAAATAAAAGTTTACATATCTACTTAAAATGTCTCTTTAATTATGTTTCACTTAATTTTCATAAAATAAATAACGACGTTATAAAAATTATTTATTTTTAACAATGAAAATAAAATAAACTGTTTCATAAATAAATGCATGCTAATCATTGGTTGTTACAAAGTCAAATTTACATGCAACACACAAATGAATCTAAAAATTGTTTATTAAATTTATTAAAGAGCCCTTAAAAGCACGTTAAAATCCTTCAATTTGTTTTTACAGTAATTTAATTATAGTATTATCGGGATATCTATTTTACTACCTTTTGTATGAAAAAGCATTTAGGTTTGAGATACATTAATAAAAACTTAAATTATAATAATCAAATTAAATACTGTGTTTTTTTTAATTTTAATTTAATTAAAACATGCAGTTTTTAACTATCAATCACACAACTATATTACATTTTTAAAAAAACTGCACTTCAAAATGATTTTACTTTTTCATGGTTAAGTAATGCGTATACACAAATTAAATTAAAATCTCATATACTCGATAGTAATTGCAATATTATTACGGCATGTACGCTTATTAGATTTCCTTGTATGAACGTAATACAAATGGGGTAATTATTAATCCAAGTCGATAATAATAGATTTACACCAATGTGCACCCAAGTCTGTATACGTCAAAGTACATTAATATGACAGTAACATTATTGAAATTAATACCTATAGTATCAAAAAGAATGAGCATATGACCATACATTCTCATAAACTGGATAAAATTGATTATGGCACAATCTTTCATTTATTGAGATTATTATTTGTGATCAAAGGCTGGTAATTTCGTAAATTAACGTATTAAATAAATAGAAGAAGGAAATAAAATATTAAAAAAAAACAAGACGATTTCATATATATTTGATTTATTTTTGAACAGTATACAGGGTGATTTATTAATAAGTGTAAATATTTTACACAGAAAATCCTGATTCTAAAATATGAAGATTTAAATCAAAACACTTAATTAAAATATAGCTCTGTACTGAGATACAGGGTAGTTGATATCAAAATCTAAAAATTGTTTTTGACTGTTAAGCATATAAAAATACATTAAAATTTATTAATATTTTTCTTTCTTTTTATTTTACGCCACTGGCTAAGTTGTCATTTCAGTAAAATTTTTCAATTTTCTAATACTTTTTATGTAAATATCTTATTCCTTCTTTGAACCGATTAACGCAAGATTTTGCTAGATATTTACTGTTAAAAATGAAGTTGTAAGATCATGTGTATTCAAATCTGAAAGTATTATTCATAGTAGGCCTTAATTTTTATTATGATACGGCAATTAACATAAAAATAAAACATTATACTATGCTATTTAATAATAATAATAAGTAAATTAAACATAACAACTTTAACTGTCAAAAACAATTTTTAGATTTTGATATAAAGCACCCTGTTTCTCAATACACAGCTATATTTTAATTAAGTGTTTTGGTTAAAATCTTCATATTTTAGGCTCAGGATTTTCTTTGTAAAATATTTACACCGTTTAATACATTTTAATTTTAAATAGTAAGTTTTGAAAAAGACATGGCTAAAATGAAGGTTTCAGAGCAATTTATTTATTGGAATTCATTTTAAACGGAATTTCGATATCTTTTGAACTAAGTAATAACGTTTTCATAGTTTGGAACAATGTTTATAAAATTACCTTTTAAATATCACAACAAAAATTAAACCGTGTCAAACTACATGGGAGAGTCCATATCCCCCCTATAAGGATATAACATTTAGGGAACGACAATTTCTTTGTTACAATGACATAGTTTTTCTTTTCACTAGTCCCGCAGATTGTTTGAACAAAACAACTAAAGTTTATTTAAAAGTTATTTTTATTAAGGATGTAGCAGCGTTCTAAATGCGCGATTTATTTTTGAAAATAATAGAAATTGTATTTAAGATGAAAACAGTTGTGACACGTAAAATAACTTTAATTAATGAAAACTTTTATTTGAACATTTTTTTTTATAACGCCTTTAACAAAAATGATAAGTTGATACCTATTATTTACAAAACTAGAGTGAATTTTTAGATTAGCTTTAGATCAACTAAAAGGGTTCATCTATGTTCAGGTTCTAAACTATTTAAAATTTAAAATATTTAATTTACTTTAATAATAATCGAAGATTAATGAGCACGATTTTGCCACCGCTCAACAAAATGCGGCATAACTATCTTTCAACACATAATAATCGGTTTATTTTTGCTTTAATACCTCAAGAATGGTTTTTCCTTTAGTATTTTACCAATAAAATGAATATCAACATCTCAATAACGACAAAATTATGTGAAAACTGTAACATTAACTTATGTCACCAAAAAATTGATAAAGACAAGACTAAGCAAGAGTGACAGAGCATCAAACATTAGCTTCAGGTATACTGAGTTAATCCTTTGTCAAATTCACTACCTTTAGGGCAGGTTGAAGTACTCCCAACTACGATTACATAATTCTTGTCTTATTTCATAAAAAGAAGAATTAACAAAAAAGTTACATTTAATTTAATGCTTCTTGCAAAAATGCGTATCTCTTTAAAGCGCTAGTAGCGCTTTGAATATCTGTATTAATTCTAAAATTTATAGGAATTGTGTTTTAGATGAAAACAAATGCGACACGCAGAATAACTTTACTTAGTGAATACCATCAATTCGTAAAATTTTTTTCTCATAATGTTATCAATAAAAAATTAAGTTTATACTTAATATTTCAAAAACTTAAGTGAATTTTGAGATCTGTTTTAGATCAACTGAAAGCTGTCATAAGTTTTTAGGTTCTAAGCTACATAAAATTTGCAATATTTAATTTAGTTCAGTTATAATTAAGTTGAACGTGTTCCGTTAAATCCGTTAAAAATTGAGTGTAAACTGTAAATTATGCCACCAATGAAATGACGGACAAGATAAGGCGAGAGAGAGAGAGAGAGAGACAAAGCATCAAGCTGGTATATTTCTTTAATTAATTATATCTATCATTCATTTATGTTGCAGAAAAAATATTGGATTATACGCGGGCAAAAATCTAGTACTTCTTTGGTATTAAAAATATAATAAAATAAAAAAAATCCTTTGTATACAGTGTGCCCAGTTTAAAATGAATTACATATCGGAAACCCTTGGATATACAATGTAGGTTAAACAGAACAAAAGTTGCGTACTTGTATGCCTATAAATAATCTGAGTTTACCTTATTAAAAAGCCGTTTGAGTATTTAAATACAGGGTGAAAACCAAAAATCGGTGTTTTAGAAAAGCGTTAATATTTTACTTATTATAAGAGGCACGTTAATCAAAATTTCAAAATAGGTGTAAAAGATCTTGACCATTTCAAAAATGCAATAAAAAATGTCTAAGCCTACTCTTTTGGCGCAGCTATAGTCAAATATAATTTTTCTTATTTTGAGATAGTTTTACGGTACCAGTTTGAGATTACGTCTCCGTTAAGTTCTCTGTGTAGTGTAATATCTAAAAAATTTATAGTTTTGTTATTATTTTTATGTTTTAAAGTACATTTAAGCTTAGGATGGTAATTGTTAAAAGTATTTGTAATTTTTAGTATTTTATCAGAATTTGTCGTTATAAGTCTGTCATCTACATATCAGTTGTAATGTGTGTGTTTTTGATTTCCATCCATAGTACTTGAAAAGAGTGATCTCATGGGGACACCAAAAGTTTGTTTATTAAATTTGTTATTGTATTTAAAATAGGTAGTTTTTAATACAAATTTAGTTAAGTCTACGAGTTCTTCATTGGGAATTGTAGTGTACAATTTTATTCTGTCCCAGTTGTTATTAATGCTATTTAGTGTTAGTTCAATGAGGATATTTGTATAATGTGAAATACATATTTTTCTTAAGTTTCCATGAGTCTTTGCAGTCGTATTAATGGTTTTTGGTAATGTTAGATATTATGTTAGAGATTAATTTTGAAGCATTATATGTTGGGCTATGTATGTAGTTATTATTGGTCTAAGAGTAATATCTTGTGAGTTTTTGGTAGTCTGTTTAATACGGGGATAGCCCATTATGTGTAGATAATTTTTATATATAATGTTGTATATATATTTTTGTCATGTAAGTTTTATATAAATTTGTTATTTTTGTTTTGTACTGATGTCAATTACACTAACCGATTCAGAATTTTCTTCTCGTTTGAGTATACTTTTCATATTTTTTAATTTCTTCTTTATTTTTAAAAACTGTACGAGGCGGGATCATTCAAGATTACCTCCAACAACTTTAATTTCACTTTAAATTAAAAGTTTTTATATACAGGGTGTTTAAAAAGGATAAGGCAATATTAAAGGGGGTGATCGCCCAGATCTTTTTATACAAAAAATGCCTATAAACATAGGTTCGCAAACGGTTTGTTATCGATCTACAGCGCGTTGAAGTTTAATTAAAAAGAAACAGTAAAAATTAAATTTGATAATATTAATTTTCCTTTTTTAGGAAAGACGCGTAATAGAAATGAAAAACTAACTTATTTTAAACTTCTAATATTTAGCGACGTTTCAAAAACTAGTTTTTTTTAACAATTGTGAAACGTGTTTTCTTCATTCAATTGTTAAAAAAATCTAGTTTTCGAAACGTCGCTAAATATTGGAAGTTTGAAATAAGTTAGTTTTTCATTTCTATTACCCGTTTCTCCTAAAAGAAGGAAAAATTAATATTATCAAATTCAATCATATTTTAGAGAAGAAATAACCGACTAATTAAAGTAAAAATTAAATTTTTCCCACTGTGTCTCAATTTTGCAGATTGAGTCCGCTTTATTAATATTGTGAGCAAGATTGTAGTACATAAAAGCGGGCTAGGACGTTGTGGCGCCGCCGTTTTGGCACCGCTAGCTGCTAAAATTACGGTCGTTTTCTAACATGTAATTATAATCATGGACGTTTTCAAGAATATACTCGTGAGAAAAAATAGATCAACTTAACTTTTGAGTCGGGATACTTGTTGTCTGATGGGGTTCGACATTTTCTCTAGGTGTATTCTAAGTGGACAACAATCATAAAAGATAAAGAAACAAACAGTCGACACTGGCTCAGACAGGTTGCAAAAAATTCCGTTGTAGGTGGATTGCAACAACTTCTGCCTTGTAGGAAGATACATCCAAGATGCATTGCCAACAATAAAAATGAAATTGGAAATGTAGTTCATAGTCTAGTTTTGCTTCCAGGTATTAGTTAGTTTGTCCCCATGTGAGAGTTCTAAAACGATTAACAAACTGGCGCTTGCAATGATAGGAATTCGGCACTGTGCACAATACCAAAATGAAGTAACCGGTAATTTTAATGGCACTATTACATGATTTGATATTCCCCACCTGTTGATCTAACGAATAAAAGCAAAGTTAAGTCACGTCACAATTTTTCATTGCGCAATGAAACTTGTGGGAGCTTTTGTTATTCTCATCTCTATATTTATGTACTAAACATATTGCTAAAGTGTTGCCAATTGCCTTTTAAATAAAAATAATAAAAACATTTTAAAGTCAATTTCTAATTAACATCCGATAAATGCAACAAAGCCAACGCGAAAACTTCTCCGGTTCAAAACAATTTGGTCATGGCGTCAAAATAGCCCGGCGCCAAAAAACCCTAGAGCCCAAATGTCTTAGCGCCAAATCGGCGGTTTCAAAAATGTTGAGTTATATTTCCAATCAATAAAAAATAAAATAGATGAGATTGAAGTTATGTTATTGTCTGAAAATGTAAATGTTTTATGCATATCAGAGAGTTGGTTATCTGAACAAGACCTATCTTATATTAAGCTATCTGGATACAAGATTGTTAGCAATTTTAGTAGAAAAGTCTACACTCATGGAGGTGTTTCTATCTTTATAAAAAACAATCTTAATGCGTCACAATTACCAGTACTTGTAAACTTAAGTGAAGAAAAAGTCTTAGAATGCGCTGCAATCAAACTGGTCATAAATTGTGAATTAATTTATATTCTATGAATATATACATCTCCTAGTATAAACAGTACAGTATTCATTAACAAATTTGAGGAGTGTCTTAATATACTATTCAATAAAAGTAAATCAAACAGAGTAATAGTTTGCGGTGATTTTAATATAAATTCTTTTTGCAATACAAACAAAAAATTGCTTTATTAGACTTAGCCCAATCATTCAAATTAGAATCCGTTTTTAACAAACCAACTAGAATCTCTACACACAGCTCGACCGCTATTGATTATATTTTTACTAATTTCAATATGGATCTATACAATTGTAAAATAATTCAAAATGATCTCTCAGATCATGTTTCTCAACAAATCAGCATTAATGTTAAATATTTTAACAATTTGAAATTCAAAACTGTTAGAAACTATTCTCAGAAATCAATATATTAGTTTATTAGTAATTTAGCATCAGAATCATGGCAACATGTTTTTGCAGAAACTTGTACAAACAATAAATATATCAATTTTTATAACACGTTTGAATTTCACTACAATACTTGCTTTAAATTTATAAAAAATCAACAGAAAAAATAAATGGATAACGTCAGGAATAAAAATATCGGCGCAAAACTAAAAGATTTATTTATATTGTGGAAAGAGAAAAAAATTTCTAAAAAATTATTATAACCAATATAAATTAGTACACAATAGGGTAGTAAAATTAGCAAAACAAATGTACTTCAAAAATAAAATAACATATTCACTTAATTCAATTAAAACAATCTGGAATGTAATTAACGCAAACACTAAGAAAAACCAAGATCAAATGTTAAAAACAATTAACAACAACAAAATATCATCAAATAATGATGAAATATCCAATGCAATGAATGAATATTTTATTAACGAACCGAAAAGACTGCAATCATTAGTTGAACCTCTCGAAGATAAAAAAATAATATTAGCTCAACAATATCACAAACTATATTTCTTCATCCAGTCACATTATCTGAAGTAATAAATGTGGTTTCAAAGTTAAAAATACAAAAACAGTTGGAGATGATAAGTTTTCAACATACATCCTAAAACAATGTGTACATACTATTGCATATCCACTTACAAATATTATTAATAGTATATTTCAAACAGGTGAATTTCCTGATATTTTAAAAATTTGCAAGATAATACCAATCTTAAAAAAGGCAATCCAAATGAAATTTGTAATTACAGGCCAATTACCTTACTTTCTGTTTTTTCTAAAACCATTGAAAAATTGTTGGCAAATCGTATAACCCATTTTCTGGAGTCGAATAAAATCTTGTCGCCTCATCAGTATGGTTTTAGAGAAAACAAATCAACAGCATTAGCTGTATTAAACTTACTTGATTATGTATATAAAGAAATAGACAGCAATGAAAAAGTAGTAGCAATATTTCTTGACTTGTCCCGTGCGTTTGACTTAGTAGATATAAACTTATTATTAGACAAATTAGAATCCATTGGCATAAAAAGAATTTGTAAAAAATTGATCTGTTCATATTTAAGGTATCGCAAACAATATGTTTCGTTTGTGGATGCTCGTTCCAAACAACTATGGTTGAACTTGGTGTACCACAAGGGAGTGTATTGGGTCCTTTGTTGTATCTTATATACACAAATGATATTAAAGACATAATTAATTTGGTTCACATCTGTTTTGCTGATGATATAGCAATTGTGGGCAGTCACACTAATTTGGAAGTATTAAACTCAGAACTGCAAAATAACATCGATTCAATTGTTAGTTACATGAAACAAAATAAGCTATTACTAAATGCAGAAAAAACAATTATGCTAGGTTTTCATCCATTAGCAACAAAATACTCCCACAGTCATTTAATAAAAATAAATAATAAATCAATTAAACAAGTAGTCAACCTAAAGTATTTAGGAGTTCAATTTGATCTATCCTTGACGTTGAAAGATCATATTAACTATCTGTGTCCAAAAATATCAAGTATGTGCTTTGCAATTAAACGGCTAAGGCAAATTTCAAATAAAAGTACTGCTAAATTATTTTATCACGCCCACTTTGAAGCAACTATAAGATATTGTATAGTTTGCTGGGGTAACTCCACCAACTCAAATCGTGTATTTGTTATACAAAAGAGAGCAATACGGTGTCTTGTTGGAATAAATATTAGTGAATCGTGTAGAGATTATTTTATAAATGAAAGAATAATGACATTTCCATCATTATTTATTTATGAACTCCTCAAATTTGTTAAAAATAATTTGAAGGAGTTTTCTTCAGTTAATTCTTATCATAATTACAACACCAGGTATGGAATTAAATTAGAGTACAAAATGCACAGACTAGAATTGTATAAATCAAATGTATTTTACATCGGATCAGTACTTTTTAATAAGTTACCCATCCACGTTACCCAATTGAGTTTTACTGCTTTTAAGCAATATATAAAAAAAATATTGTTGAAAAATGCATTTTACACGTTAGACGAATTTCTTTGTCATACCATGCAATAAAATATTAATACAATTTGTAAACGTACCTTAAATATTCATTGTGTTATGTATATCATATGTAGTTGTGACCTATCCTATATCATGTATTGATCTATTGGATTAATAAATATTATTATTATTATTATTATTATTATTATGAACATTCTTTACTAAATATTGCGATTCAGAAAGCTTTTAAACAATAATAAACAATAAACAATTTAATATATTGACGTGCTTATTATTGTAATTCTTCAATGTATTTAACTGGATCCAAATGCATTTATTTCATCGTAGTTCATTCAGTGCCCGTCATTAACATCTTAATTCTTCGGTGACTTTCTATAATTAGATAAATTAATTTATAAGGTTATCACTAATTTATCATGTGATGCAACAGCTCTAGCCATTTTTGTTAGTATTATTAGATCATTATTTTTACTGTATGGCACTATGATGTACTCAATTGTCACATAATTTTAATTGTAATTCTTTTTTAACAATAAAATAAATACCTTGCAAAAGGGTGCACATATTAGCAACCGAAACGTTGGATAAGAAGCAACTTGAACGTCTTTAAATTAGAATCCTTAGGTACACTCCTTAGTAAAGGCCTAACATCCTGATAGGAAACTACCTAGAAAAACTATAATTTAAGAAGGAACAGTTTTGAAATAATGAAAGATATTTTTCTACTCTTGTATTGTACAGGGTGGCCCATTAGTGCGAGGGAAGTGGATATCAATTAGGTTTAGAAACTTTTGCAATAAAAGTTGTGCAAATCAATAAACTGCACATGTTAAAATTATTTTTGTTTATACCGGGTGTTCCATATAAGTACGACATACCAAAGCTATGATTTTTTAAATTGAACCACCCAGTTTTATTACAAATTTGAATTTCTTGGAAAATTCTAACGTAATTTTATGCAATATACATAGTGTTTAAAATGGAGGGTTTTCGCATTATTGCACTTTTTCCGGAAAAATTGACGTTTCGAAAAAGTTAAATAACTCAGTTATCCTGGAATTTATCCAACTGCAATTTCGTAGCCTTAATATGGATTACATGTGTTAACTAAAACTAGTTGTTCACCTTTTAACTTTGCTAAGTGTTGAGTAATCAATTATTTAAGTTGAACTCTCTAAATTCATGAATAATTTAATTTTTTCCAATGGCACCACCTAATTTTTTATGTGCCGTTGAACGTGGAAATTAATAAGCTTTTTAATGATAATGTTGTAGGTATCTAACTACGGATTTTTGCGGATTTTTGAGTAAGAGTTAGATACCTAGATCATTAGAAAGCTTATGAGATTCTACGTTCTACGGCACATAAAAAATTAAGTGGTGCCATTTGAAAAATCAAGTTATCTATGAATTTAAAGAGTTCAATTTAAATAACTGATTACTTAAACAAAAAGTTTTTTCTAATCAATATTTTCCAAGATATCCACCTTCCTCACATTAATGGTCCACCCTGTATGTAATTCGTATACCAGAGTTTTACAATATGTACTCTAATAAAATTCATTACGATACAAATTTTTATTACGATATATAGATTTAGAATCAATAGAATTGCGACAATGCGTAATTATAAAATGTTCCATGAGTAGCATACAAATTCAGAACCAATAGAAATACACCATTGTCTATTACACTTATCTACTGGTGCTGTGGCTAAAAGTCAAACATAAATTTAGCAAATTTGAAGGTAGCAGTGCTCAAATATAAAATTAGTGTTTTTATTTAACATTATGGGGTCGTAGAAAAAATAATGTATGCAATTTGTATGTAATGACTATTAAGACACTCGCAACGTGTATTAGAAAATTCGCATTCGGCTCGTTTCCTAATAACGTTGCTTGTGTCAAAATAGTAAGCATTACATGCTCATTGCATAATATACTAATATTCCTCAAATTATTATATTATAATCGAATATAGTATGTCGAAAAACCTTGATCTCCATGGCAATGTTTTGGAATTGTTTTCAGTTTTCATATTAAAGTTATAAATTACTCTACGACATTGGTTAGAAAACACAATATCAGTTGGTGATTAAAGGAGTTTATATACTTAAATAAGCGTGATATTGAAATCAATTCTTGAATAATAATTACTAAATAATTTCAGAAAATAAGATTTGAATTTATGATATTAATAATGTATTCATAGTGTATTATTGTATTAAATAGAGGTACGTCCTATGATACAGAAATTGTTATGTAACAAAAAACCTTATAAATGAATCTTGATTATTATTTTGCAGAAATCATTGACATTCTGAAGACAAACTAGGAACAGTTAATTAAAGTTCGAACTTTATGTTCGACGTTGCAGTTGATCTCTAGAAAATAAGAACAAAGGTTTTAATCTCGCTCAGGATATGGACGTGTTGTAGGTTTGTTCTTATTTTGGAGTAAACACGTGGCGTGTTACATACAACATTCGACACGGTTTTCCTACCCTTAAAATTCACCTTACGTTTTTGTTGATCTTACTCACTTCGTTAAATGCTTTATTTTGTTTTACAGAAACCAAAAATATTTTAATTATATTATCATTTTAGTAAAAACTACGTTGGCAGTTTGTAATTATAATGTTTTTTTCCGTTAAGTTTACGCCTAGTGCTGTTCGATGGGATTCAGAAAACGATTTTTGTTAAGTATAACGAAATATGGTTAGCTGTAATTGACTAACATTTACTAGTACAAAACATTGCTAAGTAGCATAACAACTAAATAAATAACTAAACTTGTTTTATAATCGTTCTTTGATTACATAATCGTTAACGTAACTTAGAACTTGAAAGTTTTCTTCTCGCGAACGCAAAGATATTTCAGATTAAACAATAACGAGATAAGAATCAACAGCATGAAGCTGTATGTGAGTTACAAAGCTGCGGGGTGTGTTGTTCATGAACCCATAGTAGTCTTCTTATATCAAGTAATATTATAAAAATACAGTAATGTAGTATCGATTTTATTTTTGTCTTAGATTGTTTCAACAAAATTTAAAAAGGAGAATAAATTTCTCTTTGCTGTTTAGCGTGTAAAAATTTTCATTACACTGTACTAATGTTTTAAACTCTATAATTAAGAGGAAAAAATGATACCTATATAAAAATAGTACTAAAACCAACCAGAAAATTTTGGTTTTTTCGCCTCAATTAAAGTGGGCAGCATAATATAAACTATAAGTTATGTATAATACTACATTATTGGTTAATCCATCATTAAGCATAAATGTCAAAAAACTAAAAAATCATTTTTTTCTTTTGTTAGAGCAAAACAGAGATGTCAAATTAGTTTTTAGTGATAGATAATTACTTAATATAATTTTAAGGTACTAATAGACTTGATGTAAAATTGGTAGACCTTTAGTAGTTTACTGTTGAAAATGACCCAAATGATATTAAGTATCCGAAATTAAATATTTGTAGGGGATTCTAAATAAAGGAAACAAAATATAGAAAAGAAAATGATAAATAAATTGACATCGCCCGACGTTATGTTTTTTATTTTTACATCTACGGTCATAATTGCTTTCTGATATAAAGAAAAGTTTTTAGGTTTAACTTTTATTGAAATACATCAAGTTTTTTTAGAAGGCCGAATTATGTGGTGACTTCGGCGAATTTTCATTTTAATTTCTACTGCGGAATTCTAATTACCCAATTTCGTGCATTTTATAAGTTTAACTACAATTGCTTGCTATGCTAATTAAAAAAGATATACAATTCAGAAGTTATATTTTTTTATTAACTAAGTTATACTCCGATGTCAGATGTTTGCGGGTTACCCTGTATATGTAATAATAGTTTTGCTAGGATATATTTATTATCCTTGATTGTATACAATTAGGACTCATTGTCATCGCGGGATGTAGGTTGTTTATAGCAGTTAATGTATCATTTATAGAGAATGATTTAATTGAGATTGATTTCAACCATTAGCAAATGCATTGCTAATGTCCTCGGGAGTTTCTAAACATTTATTTTTCAGTACTATTATTACAGGAATTCTAGTTTTTGCTTTTTGCTCATTTATGAAAGACCATAACATGGCATGTTTGCTTCTAATGTTACACTCTACGCTGTTAATATAAACAACAAAGTTACGCTTTATAAACTAAGAAAAATGCCAACAGTTAACTTTAATAGCTTTAATGCTCACAATAAGAGCAAAATGCTGCATCAGGTGTTCTTTTGTTGCGTGTGTACTTCTGGCTTTATCGGCAACGTGTGGTACAAGCATTAAAGCTATCGCTTAGATAGCGCTTTGCACTTTAACACACACATGCCGTTACAGTTAACTGTTGGCATTTTTCTTAGTTTATACTATTCATACGTGTCAATGTTTACACGAGATGTCGCAAGGCACACATTTTACTCACGCTTTATACTTTGCTTTAGTTGCTTGCAATAATACGTAAATTGATTATAATAAAACTTAATATTGTATTTTTTAAATTAGTTAGACACCTTTTTTTTGCTTTTTAAATAGTACATAGAGGAGGAAAGTATTCCTCCAAAAATTAAGTTATTGAATAATATGTCTTGTATAACCCGTTCTTTGTGGAGATAGGAAGGACAAACAACTCAATTAGCTGTGATTGCCGACGTTTTGTCCCTCATTGTGACGGGTTTTTCAGTGCTATAATTTTTTGAGAACATAACACACAATTAGAATAATACACGAATAATTAATACATGAACGCGATTAAGGAAACGGTAGGTATATGTATATAAATTATTGATAATTACGTCAAAATTTAAAATTTTAAAAATGTTTCAAAACTTTTAAAACATAACAAAAATTTTATATACCGCGTGTCTCTGGCAAGACCCAACATAGGAATTTTACTATAAAAAAAATTGAATTGATCCACTAAGGCTATGAAATTTTCGTATTAACGTATACGTTACAATTAATTGTTATTGCGTGTTCCTTATTGTAATATTCTCTAATTTAATTTTTGAAAATGGCTGTATATACAATCCCTGAAAAAGTTCAAACGGTTAAGGGGGTATGCAGAGGTGAAAGCTATAGAAACACTTCTGCTTTGTTTCCTGCACCTTTTCCGGATCGGCAGAGAAACCGCAGTGTACACAAGCGTCCGAAGCAGGTTCAACAAAACCAGAACATGGACAACGATAAAAAAATCAATGTACTCGGTGGTGTGAAACTTAACCCTAATATTAGTATTCCACAACTAAATATCGACTGTGGTGTAAATAGGTGTCGAGTTCATAAAATTTTAAAAAGCGTAAACCGATCCTGACAAAAACCAAGAATTTTGTGAAACATTAATGGAGATAATGATATGAATTTTGTTAAAAATATTTGCTTCATCGATGAATGTTCGTTTAATCACAATGCAGTTTGCGGTATCAGCATGATGGATGTTCAGCACATAATGCAAATCAAATAAAACAACTTTTAAATAAAGCACTTCCTAGAACCTAAATTGGAATAGGTGAGAAAGTTACTTGGTCACTAAGATCACCAGGCTTGTCCCCTAACGACTTCTTTTTATGGCCTTACATATCTTTGAAGGTTTATACCGACAGAACCCACGACACAATTGAATCTTTAAAAGATAAAATTGTGGAAGTTGGTTTCAATATACCAGCAAATATGATTGCAAATGTGCAACGAAACTTCTTTTTGGGGCACTGTTTAGCAGTAAATGGACAGCATTTTAACCAATTGCTATAAGCCAATCACTTCGCATGTAATACATATTAGCTTTCACTTCTGTATATCCACAAACAAATCGGTCCTTTTCAGAACAACTAACACATTTATAGAAAATAATTTTTAATACAATGTAATTAAAACTTAAAATGACAATCACTTTTAATAAAAAACCGTATTTGAAATTAAAACTTTTTTTACAATTGTTCTTGGATGGTTTTAAAATAATAATCTTGTTATCTTGTTTGTTGACTTCTAGAATCTAGTAAAACCTGAAATAAAAAGTCAAAAGAGAAATGGCAAATTAAATAATTTAAAGCACAAACATTTATGCTCTCATTATTAATAACATTAAAAAACGTATTTTCTAAAAATCTTCATTAATCCCATTAGTTTTAAATTGTTTACGATCAAGAAGCTAAAAATATATAACACCTCCAATTTTGGGTTATACTTTACTTTGCTGATTCCAAATAAAATCCTTAGAACACCAACTTCTGTTTATTGGTAGAGACCTGTGGTAGAGACAAACTACTCGATGCATACTAATTAAAATATCTGTTTTATCTATAATAACAACTGTATTAACTTAAAATAAACTTTTAGCTTTGGAATACCTGCATATTCTTGCAAGATGCAAGTATTATGTCTAATAGTTTACACACAGGTCTACAATACAAGAAAACAAACGACTTATTTAACATCAAATTCAATACAAACAGGTTTTATTCAAAAGTATTTTATTATGCTTGCTTCAATAGCTATATTAAAATATGAAAGCAACTGAACATTCACTAGAGTTTTCGTAAAACTACAAATACTAAATACTTACTTTTTACAAATTTAAAGAATAACATTTACATTTGAAAGAAGATTAGACATTCTACACTTGCTCTCTCTTTCTAACTTCAACAAAATGCCGTAACGTATAGAGTATACTACAATTCAAAATTTTCATAGCAACAGTAGATTAAATGAAATTTTTTCTATATGTAAAAATCCTATGTTGCGTCTTGCCAGAGACACACGGTATATAATGGGTCAATAACAGACTGCAAAGTTAGAATTGACAATGTTGAAATTGAGTACTCGATTGAATCAAAGTTATTGACAACAAGCTAGCTTTAAAAAATTACAGTAATTACATCATACGTAAAGTAGCTCAAAAAATAGGGTTCTTTAGAAGAATAAGTTTAAAATCAAGTGTTCGGTCTCAAATTCTGGTGTATATAATTATCATTGCACCTCATTTTGATTATTGTGCAGCCATTCCAAAGGCAACTTTCAAAGACTGCAAAATTACAAAATAAAGCAATGAGGACCATATTACGGTGTAGTAAAATGACACGAATATTGTCAATGCAATTGTTAAGCAACGAGTTTATTTTAAAACAATGACATTTATTTATAAAATAATTAATAATAGGTTACCTAGCTACATGCAGATTTAAATAGTTTTAGGCTACATTTACTTAAGAAAACATTTTTACAGAACAATTTATTTTATAAGAGCTTAAAAATATATAATAAACTGCCTGAGGAAATTAAGAAAGAACAGACATTAATGAATTTTAAAAAGCATGCTTAGAGCATGTGTGAGAAATGATTCTTATATGATTGGAGATTAGGTGATATTTGTTAACATCATATTATTAAATGAATAAACTTACTTAATTACTTAGTAGAAACAGAATTATGTATGTAAATGTAATAAATAATTTTAAATAAATAATACAAATAAATAAATAATCTATAAAAAATCATTTGTAGTAACATCATTGACTAAGTATTTATCGTAGAAGTAGAAACATTTATTTAGTAACATTATTCTTATTATTTTTCTAAATCTTATTTCAGATAGAGCTTGTATTGACCATGGTAAGTGATTATAGAAAAGTACACCCTTAAAATCAAAACTTTTCTCCGATTTGCTTAACCTAATAGATGGTGACTTGAGTGTTTTATTATGCCGATGTACTTCAAAAAATGACATGTTTTTTTAGCATAGATCAAGGTTTCATGTATATATAGGGAGTTGCTATATTCTACTGACAACGCTCTACTCCAGAGATGTCTTGTAAATTGGTGAATTTTAATATAGGAACATGAACCTTTAAACGGTTTAGTTGCTGAGATAAAGGAAGTTGGGAGTTTAAAATAAAAATTAAAAATTTGCAATAAATCAAAAATGACTTTTTTTTCAAATTTGGTAATCAACATGCTCTTCAAAAAAGTCATATTTTGACATAAACTAAATTATCAAAAATTTAACCAGTCGCACGCTATAAGGGTTAGTGACAACTTTTACCCTCCTATTTTTTACGCCACTGAAGCAAATATTTTTTTTTAATTTTCTATTCATTTTTGGTCAAAAAAGTAATAACATTTTATGGTGCTGAAATAAACGGTCTTGAAGATATTTGCGTCTAAACAAATGCCTGCAAGTACTGACA
Organism: Abscondita cerata; assembly: GCA_030710515.1. NCBI lineage: Eukaryota > Metazoa > Arthropoda > Insecta > Coleoptera > Lampyridae > Abscondita > Abscondita cerata. Next base: position 99,482 of record JALBCR010002895.1, read on the forward strand.
AATTCCAAATTATTATGTGCAGTGCAATTTGCCCGTCGGCATTTTGCTAAACAATCCATACAATTATCCATACTATTATTTGCGTTTGAAAAATGGTTAAGCGGTTCAAAAAGTAGTTTCAAAGGTATTTTTGATTTATTGAAAATTTTTAATTTTGATTTTATACTTTTAACACCTTGTATCTCAGCAACTAATCCGTTTAAAGGTTCATGTTCCTATATTAATATTCACCAATGTAGGATACTTCTCTGAGGTAGAGCATTATCGGTCGAATATAGCAACACCGTGTATATTGACGAAAGAGTTAAAATCTTTTTTATTTCTGTAACTACGTATACAATCAGAACGGTTTGCTAAACCACAGATAAAACGTAAAGCTTTACGTTGTAGACGAAAAATTGAAGGATACCCATGTAATCTACACCATGCCGTTATTGCATAAGAAACGTGAGAATAGATTAATAAAAATAAGCCATTTTAATAGTATTTTTAGATACACTGTTACTCAGATTTCGTAATGCATAGATGTTTCTAAACGCTTCTGCCAAGAAGCAAGTTCAGCAATTGTTGAATGCATGTATGGGTTTCGTTTATAAAATTCCATTTGGTGACCATGTAGCCCTTTAGGCCGTAGTCACACAGGATAGTTAATAATAGTCGGTGGCTGTGGCTGCAATTTCAAAGACATGCATTCTTATTTGGGTGGTCATACTACATTCACTGACTCTCACCCCTACTTGCAAACCACTGTGAACGTGTTTGCCTTTTCTAAAGCAGTGGTTCATAGTAGTTGGTAGAAACAAAATCATAATAATTCAATCACATTTCAATACAGAGGAATGTGATTTCGCATAGCAATATAATACTATAGCAAATCCGCTTAAGTAAGTCCGACGCGGCTATTGGGTTGTAAATGTAATTTTTTTAATTTTTGACCATTTGGATTTGCCATGTTATACATTTCTTGTTGCCGAAAGCACTTTTACAACGTACTTTAAGCATTCAGCATTACCCAGAATTCGTAATTTTTACCTGTACTTTGCATTATTGAGTAGACAACAATACAATTTCTTTTATCAATTCCTTTTTAATTGCCCGACCCGAAAATACTTGATCATTTTTTAAATAACATTAAATTTTTTTAATTAGATGTAGTTAGTTCCCCTACAATCGCCATATATGCGTAAAACCTGGTAAAACAATAGAGCATGGGACAACATCAGTTGAACAAAAGAAATATAACAACCACAATTAGAATTAGAAGTTTTATTAACATTTTAACATGACCATGAAGATGGAAAAATGGAATATCATCTGTAATGAAACACAATATCTCGTCTAAATTTGATATACTTGACAACGGTGATTGGCCGTCTGTGTGACCAAGGCACATTGGATCGGTGTTTGTTGGTATTAGGTGGTAACAGACGGCGGTTCCTGTGTGACTGCGGCCTCAACGAACATAAAATATTGAATATGCAGAACAGAAAATGATATCATTTATGTAAGTTTTGTTTAAAATTGTTAAAAAACGGTGAACCGATTGATTTAATAAAAAAACTACAACATCGTCACAACACCTACAAAATTACCTACGAGATCCCGATTTTTTATACTGAAAGATTCAAGAAATCCTTCACCTACCTGGCAGCATAATTTTTTAATAGATATAGAACCAAACTACAATTTTTTATTTCACAGTTTAAGAGAGCGTTTGCTAAACAACAAAAGTTCAATTTAACAATCATTTATTTATTATATCTTATAATTGTATTTCTACTTTTAATTAAACTTATGTACTTATGCTTACACTTTAGAGAATGATTCACTTAGGAATGTTTACATTATATTTAATTTACTGTAGTTGAAATTATACCTTATTGTACACAATGTGTTCAATAAACTATTATTACTATTATTATACTGTATAACTTAATTTTTGTCCAAGGTTGAATTTGGGTTAATATCGTGAACAATTTTCAATACAAAAATTATAAGCATTTTTTTTCTTTTAAAATTAATACAGGGTATTAATGATTGTCTCATCAAATTGGCAATTAAATGAACAAAATTAATGATAAACGACGAACAACACACAACTATAACCAGTGATAATAATTACAAGTGACTGATAGTTGATGACATTAGCATAAATTAATTCACTATCAATTTATGCGGTACAGTTGCATTTTTTAAATTTTCCAACGCTCAAGTAATGAGACAATAATTTATAGAAGCTCTGTATTTAATTATATTTAGATTAAAATAAATGATAAAAATTAATAAATAAAACATTAGTAAACAACACTTAGTTGATTTTTATTTAAAAATATTTTTCTACAGTCGTTATTTAATATGTTATCTAAAGTAAAATAAATTTCAAATCGGTTAAATAGAAAATTCTCAATTGGAGCTTTCGGTGGCTTTTGGTTTTTGCTTAATAAGGCATTTCAATGCGCTGTCAGATAGCTGTCAAAGACCTTTAAAAATGGCTACGTATAATTAGATGAGTTTTATCATTGAGTTATAGGATTTTAATATAGTTTATACGTTTAATTGATTTGTAATGTACCATAATCCCAGCATTTGGTTGTGTAGTAAACTGTGGCAGTAAAGAAAATCGTGCCAATATTAAGTTTTTTAGAATCCCTGTTATTTGTAATTTTAAACATAAATTGAGTTAAAATACTTTTTCACAGATTATCTATAATTAATTTAATTAAAACAACCACTAAAAGTACAAAAAATCAACAGAAATTACACACATTCGAATGAAAACAAAGGTTTGTTTGCCCCACAGACGCCATTTTGGCAAAAGCATTGAAATGCCTTATTCGCTGTTAGTTGTCACTAGTCAAATCTGACGTTCAACGTTCGAACCAAAAATATCCACACAAAGTAACTAAAAAACCCACATAATGTGTAATGCCGTTGCGCAGTGACGTCACGGGCTAGATATTAGCACTATGTGTATTTTTTTTGGAATCTTAAACAAAGTTTGACATTGTTGTAATTTAATATATTGTCAAGATCAAATACAATTTTTAAATAAATGGCTCTATTAATTACAGTTTTGAACTGTATTTAGTTATTTTTCTATTTTAATAATAGGACACCACAAGCAAATTACAAAATGTTGTTATATGAATAGCCGGAGTTTTGAAACAAATGTGGACAGTCGGCAACGTAATCATCACACAGATTATGAATAGTGTGGAAAAATCAACATCTACCCCTCGAGACCTGAGAAAATTAAATTTATCAATACATTAATTGTTTTTTTATACTTACTGTGATACTATGTGCCCAACTTTGCAAAAAATTCCACATTTCGACGATACTTTTATTGACTTAATAAATTGGCATATGTGTTTTAAAACACAAGAATATCCCTGACTAAAATAGAACAATATTATTTAATAGTGTAAATGTTGATAAATCATTATAAATTATAATTATTGTTTTTACAACGGACATGTTTGATAGTAATATTTATAATGACTATAACAAATATTCTTTGGTTTGAAATAAATATGTATCAACAACTTGTATTCATTAATCTGCTATTGTTAATTGTTTATTAGTAAAGTGTTTATTGCATTGTACACCATTATTATTGTTATCGTTACTTATAGGAATACTAATAATTACCATTCACTTAAAATGTTCAAATTACAATTGTACAAAATGAATTAGCAAGTTTATTTTGCATATTAACTGTATTAAAATATTAACCATCGTCTTTTTTTTAAATTTAAAAATGTTTAGCCAACAACTTTTCGAACATTCCTTAAATGGAAATCAAATTTTATGCTCAAAAAAGAATGTGAAGAATTTGCACGTGTGGCAGTATAAAACTGATAAAATTATGAAAATAATAATGAATCTCTTAAACTAGAAAATTTCTTAAGTAATATTGAAACTCGTATGGAATACTAAAGAGGTTCTTTGCAACTATTGAATTTTCTCAATATCTTTGTACAGCGATTGAATAATAATGATGCTAACCTCTTGTATTTTCATTAAATTTCACTAAAAAGTAAGAGTATTAAGTTTGGTATTTTCCAAAAACTAAACTTTAGAAGTGTATAGATTTACACGACATCGATTTTTAAAGTTGCCGTATGAAATATTAAGCAAAGCAAAATTCAACAAAATACTTACACATGTTTTAAGTTTTTTCTTGCTGTTTCAACCTCCCTTTTAAAAAATTTATGTCGTCGCAATGGGGTCTCCGGTAAGTCCCAATTAATTCTAAAAGCCCAACCATGTGCAAAAATTTGATTCCAAGGTATGACGTTATCTTTTCCATTAAGCCTAAGCTAAAAGTTTATTGTCAATTTTCCATTTTATTGCTCTTTTGTTACACCTACAAATAATTTACTGTTTTTTGAAAATAAGACTTTACGCTTGACTCGATGATGCGTTGCGTCTTGTGAACAGCATAACGCTATTCCCATCAAAACTATTAAAAATGTTTTCATCTAATTCTATATTAATACCTACACAATTTTACTCAAATACTACTCATTTTTACAAAAGATAACAAATTACATTGTGAAAATTTACAGTAATACAAACATATTTCTTTGCTTAGCGCAACTTGTCTCTTTCAATTAGTACTAATTATTCGTAAAAAACTGGGGTAAAGTTAATATGTGCTTTAGAAATAATGTTGATGTCACGCGTTGTAGTCATCACGGTTTGTTTATATTTGTGTTACGCTCAAGTAACTATAAAAAGAATCCCTTATTGTCTAGAAAACGACGCTATCTGTTATTTCCTGAAGGCAGCAACTTTGTGGTAAGTCTTTTAATTGGGTTAACTCAATTCGATTTAGTAATCGTTTATTGACAGGAAAAGGGTGATTCCCGTTAGTACTTAATGTAAATTTCCAGTAATTTGAATGAATTTCCTTTCGTAAGGTAGCCGGATGACAGGCTGTGTACGAGAAAATCTCGTTACATCATCGATTTTCGTTTTACTTCTCCATTTAAGCTTCATTTACAAAAAAAAAGAATTTCAAATTTTTCTTTGATGTATTCCCATCAAAACTTCGTTTGATAGTAAAACAGTTTGAAGTTAATTTACTATAAAATTAAGGACTATTTAGAAAAGAATACCTTTCAAAACCCTACCTTGTGCAAATATCTGCATAAATCGATAAAAAAAACCTCTTACTATTCATATGCTCCTGTTACAAATCTGAATATTTCAACCCCCAAATCAACTTTAAACTTTAAAATAAACTCGAGTTTACCCTTTTTCTATTCTAAACCGGGATATTGTTAGAGGGTAGATGAATATCTGCAACGTTTAAAACTGGGTTTTCAACAAAGCTCTTTTAACTTACGTCACCGCATTCGTGTGACACAAAGGGCGAGTTTCACCCCAGCGCTGATGTCAATCAGCGAGTAAAGATTTTCTATCGTAAAATACGATTTAAAGAATTCACGTTTTCGATTATTGCAGATGACTTTGTCGGTGGTTAAATCGATTATGGTTAAAGCGCCTAAGCTTCATAATTTTTAGGCGAATGTGACGCCGTTTAAGCTTCCAAGTGACCCTCAAATACTACGTGAACACAAATTTCATAAGCAAAGGAGAGAAATTTATTCGCAACTGGAAGACGCTTTAACGCAGTATGTATTAAAAAAATTACATACACGAGTTTAAATTGTCGTTTCAGATATGGAATTAATGGAAACGCTTGCGTCAAAAGAATGATTTGTGATGCAAAAATTTATTTACCAGAAAAAGGACAGTCCCTTGTTGCGGATGTGTTAGCTACAGTTTTTATGTAAGTTGTAAAAGCTTTTAGTTAGTTTCTACAATAGCTTGATAAACGACCCCAGTTCGGTTAAAATCTTTATTGTTTATCATTTGTATTAAAATATAGTAGAATAAAAAGTTAAATAATCTAGATATGACGAAATAACGACGTGAACTTTCAACAGTTATTTCTCTATTTGTATTTACTTTTGGAATTACTATACTTACACTTACAACAATATTAACAAAAAAAAATGTTTTTGAATGTTTTTAATGAAATTCAATTTTATACACATCTGATTGTATTTTAAAAGTTACTAAATATAGGTAGAGATTTCCTCCAATAATTTATTTTAATTTAGATGTATGGTCTGTGAAGACATTAGAAGTTCTTTTATTTTTACCTTCACCAACGAAGGTGTTCTAATATATCATACATTAAAACTTCTAAATATAGTATTTTTTACTACATAACGGCATCCAACTAATACTGGCAGCGTAAGAATTTCATTTTTAATAATAAAATTAGACCAAAATCAATTACTTACAGTTTAAATCCAATATCAAACAAAAGTAAGAATTGATATAAATAATGGTTTTCAACATGGTGTAGAATAGGATGAATATACAGGGTGTTAATTGTACAAACTTGTACAAACTTTAAAAGGCAAATCTTTGACTAATTTTAAGATAAAAAGTTCATATGAGCATGGGTCCGCAACGGCTTAGTTTCTGAGATACACTACGTCCAAAAAAACTATTTTATTTAGTTTTTTGTCTATATTTTTGTTAAGTAACATGGCAATTAAATGAAATATTAACTTAGTTTTTTGTTTAACGTTAGAGGCGCCACATACAGTGTTGTCCCTGAATTTAATTAATCATAACTTTTTTGTGTCGAATTGTATATCATTTTTGATTAAACAGACATATTTTCCAGTCAATTTTACATATAAAAGGTACTCTTAGTATTTGTCGTTAAAAGTAGCCGTTTTGGATAAAAACGGGTTTGAAGTTAAACCTGCATTGGTTTTTTTAGTTGGATCATTTCCGAGTTTTTAAAAAGTAAACATAAAAATATTTCTTTAACGTCATGTGCTATGTTAAACTATCACATTACATATTACTATCACCAAATTAGTGTTTATTAGTTAATTAATTAATTTTTGGGCGAATTAGTACATGTGTTGGACTAGGCGGTGGTCAATTTCAGCAATTATTGTAAATGTTCTTAATACTTTAATCTTAGTCTTGTAAATGATCTAAATCTGTTATGTTTTATTGATTATATTATCAATAAAAGATACTCACTCTAAAAACGTCTTTGGATTCTACGTGAAGATGTGCTACAAAGAGGTCTTTGCACATTCCTAACAGGAAACAAACCACAGACATTTTTCAAAAATTCAGATTTTACAGAATCACCCTGTATCTTTGAAACTTTAATAGATAACGATATGTGGTTATCTTCATTGCGTTGCTCATTGAACTGAATGACAAAGCTATGCCTACGCCGTTCAAAAACGACATATTCAGAATGCGTTTTTTAAAATCGCTCGCAAAATCGCTCGCAAAAATTTAAGATGTTTAAAAAGACAAAAATAAAGTAAAGCATAAAATGTGTTATATTTTTGAAATAGGTATTTATGAGAGAAATAAAATAGTTAAAAATATACAGAGCGTTTTATTTAAAAAGTAAGTTTAGTACGATTACTTTTTGTCGTAACCCCGTATACTCATTTTAAAAACGGCATTGGAATCTAAGTAAAAATGTGTAAAAGCAATGTTTTTGCAGAAATTGAAAATTTCCAACTGGAAACAATTTACAGACATTTTTCTAAAATGCAGATATTCGAAAATCACCCTGTATCTCCGACACTACAATGGATATCGCCATGCGGTTTTTGCCATTGTGTTTTTTATTAAAAATAAGTCTCAGACACCGACATCAGTTTTTGCCTCTCAATTGGATAAAGGAGTTTCTCTTTAAAAGTGTCGAAAATGGCCCACTCTGACATCTACTTGAAAGATTAGTCTCTGCATCTGACTTTTGAAAATTGTTTACAATTTTACTTTTATTGACTCCTTTGATATATGCTAAAAGGTTTTTATAAACATTTTTGTTTGCCAGTCTTAATAAAGCTACGAAAAAACATATTTAATAGAAACGAAACTCTTCTAAATCCGTTTTACATCTAACAAACTTTTTTCAAGTTTTGGGTTTGACTTGTTTCCCTCAAATAAATTTGATAGTGTGAAACATCGTCACTTGTTTTTGACAAACATTTGATCATTGAATTTGATAAAAGTGAAACACCGACACGATCAAAAGAATGGAACTCTAAACTGCAGCGTCTATCTGTAACAAAAGGAAAAACTATTTTATTTGATCAAATAAATTTGACTAAAGCAAGAATTTGATGTTTGATTCGATCAATGATAAATGTGAAACGCGCTTTAGATTTATTTTACTTACACCCCGACTCAAGCACATTAATTATTCCCTTACTTTAACACTCAATAATTTTTTAAATACTTATTCATTTGCATAATATGAACCAAAAAGTGTATGACGTCGTTGGTCTTCAATACATTCTTCTAACTGTGTTGTTACAGGAGGATTTAAATACCTCACAACAATCATTCTTCGGACGTTTTTTTTTTAATATTGTGGTTAAAGTTTACACTATATTGCTCTTAGTCACATGCACAATCAGTCACCCAACATTTTTATTTATATTAAAATATGGACTTTTTACTTTTTAGGGCACCATATGTAAATCACTCTCCTTTATTAAAATGCAAAAAAATACCGATTGTGTGTGTAGAGGTATTATACTTGAAACAAAAACTAAAAAACTTATTAATTGAAATAATAGCGGCAGAACAAACAAATAATTTAATATATGCACATATTTTTTATCAATAAATAAAGTACGCTATTTAATTCATAATATCTATATAACGATGTCTATATTTTTATAGAGTTAAAGCGCTAGAATTCCAAAACAATGCTGATGTGCAGTTTTGTGTATGGACAACGCCCTACCATCATCTTGGTACCTTTTCACTTAAGTATTCATTCTGTTTATATTTGTGTTTTAAAATTTATTACTTTACTGTATCTATTTAAATTGTTTAAAAATTTTAAATTATCATTTAAAATTTAATTAACATTTATTGTACCTATCTGTAAAAAACTGGGTCCACTTTTAAATCAATTAATGTTTAAAATATTTAGTTATTTTCATATTGATTCACGTATCTACTGTTTAAAAATTTATTTACGATTTTCTTATATGCACCCTTTACTTCATTTTTATTATGTAATAAATTTGTGTGTTTCCAAAATATTACTTTTATCGTTTGGCATTTTTTACATTCCGGCCAAAGAAATTAAAGTGTAATGGCATCCATTTAATAACATCAAAATTAGTCCCTTTGTTTTGTTTGGAGACCCTATCTAAGTAGTAAACGACTCAAACATTACAATAGAAACCTTCGTATAATCACTCGCATGCAACTCAATTTTAAGATTTGAAGAAATCCTTGAACGTTCTATGACAGTTTTTTGTATACCGCACTTAAGTATACACCTCTAATGAGCTCATAATAAGAGCGAAATGTTCCATCAGGTGTTCTTTCGTTGCGTGTGTGCTTTTGTACAAGAAATACTTAATGGAAAATTCTTTAAACTGTTTGAAGAAATAGCAATACGTCTTGTATAATTAAGAATGTTTGATCCTCTTGTTGTATGAATATAGTGCCACATTTACTTTTTTTGAATATGAATTATCCTTGACAATTTCTAAATTTAAGTTTACTTAGCAAAAGTATTGCAAATTAATAAAAATAGACAAAAAATTAAATATCTTGTGCAACACTTTGTATATGAGCTACAAATTGCGTTTACAATATTTTTTTTTTCTAATAACTTTTTTCGATATTTTGAGAAAAAACCCAACTTCTTACTTTTTTGGAAAAAGATTATGCATTAGCCAATTTTCATCTTGGTCAAGCACAAATTGAGTCAAAATCAATTATTGAATACATTTCTTTATAAAAATTCTATATAATACAGACTTTACTGGTCACTCTGTATAAATATAATCTCACTTTCACTAGACATTGGCAAACTGCAAGAATACAATATTTAAAAAAATTGAAGACCTGAAATTCCATAACACAAAGTCAAAATAATGATTAAAATTCTGCCGATAAACAAAATGTAAAATTGTAAAATTAGATATCCTTAGAATAAGGAAAGAGAAAGAATAAAATTATCCTTGTTATTTTAAAATTTGAATAATATTTAATAGATATTTTCGTATTAATGTTATCAAGAAAACGAATATTATCATGAAAAGAATTTTAAAGAAAACTATAAGTTGACTGGCTTTTGAACCTGTTCACTACATACGTCGTCATTCAATGGGGCTAAGTAAACTTGGCCCAAACTAAACTTAACGCAGGCCGAACTTGAGGCTGCGCTGGTACAATATGGCGAAAGGACAACTTGGGCCAACATTGTATAATCAGCGACAAAGTTATCAGTTTACTAACCTCATAATTTGTTATTTGGATTTTTAATAGAAAAAGCTGTTTGGTTGATATGAATTGAGTAAGAAAAAATGACATTTTAACAATTAGTTAAACTTCAATCATTGATTGCTATGTTGGACGTACTAGCGAAATAAAAGAGTGTGGTTTTAGTATTTACGTATACCGAAACTAAAAAGTTTTACATGATAACAGTGTTGCAATTTACAAAAAATGAACAAAAATTTTAAATTATCTTTTTTAATAACGTTTTTCGGTATTTAGATAAATGACTCAACGTTTTGATTTTTTTGGAAAAAAATGTAAATTTGATAGATAGGCGTACTGTAATTTTTTTGCTCAATTTTTATCTTGATAAAAGCAAAAATTGATTCCTAAGTCAAATTTCGAATAGAATTCTTAAAAGAAACACATATTATGTAGCCTTTATTGGTCAAACTGTAGATAAAAATATTGTTTCCACGACATACTTACAAAACGGACGTTTCTTCTCTACAAATAGTGAGGAAAATTTGTTTTTCCTCACTACCGAGGAAAATAATGTCGTGTTACAAAAAGTCTTTTAAAAATGTAAGAATGTGTTATTAGAACTGTACGCACCTAGTACTTAGTTAAACAATTTAATTTAGTATTTAATCAGGTTTGTTTAATTTAAAATCTTATATTTCGACTCTTAAAAATTGCTACCCTACATTTATTGGTTAGAATTACGCGGCTGCGCTATGACAGTTTGAGACCACATCAATACTACAGAATACTGTAGCGAGAATATTGGGACCCATCTATTATCAAGTTTTGCTTTTACGTACAAAAATGTGACGAAATTCTGTAACAATAAGTTATGTTTACAATATTACTTCTTTCATTAGGTTGTTTTTTGGGGGAATGTCGTAAAAAAAATGTTGTGTCTAACACATGAGGAAAGAATTGCTTTTCTTACTTGTTGGACAAATAACTATAGCATGGTTTTAAATTTGATAAGAAATCAAATAATACTTGATCTCATGACAACTCTGTTATTTTGTTTTGTTATGGAAAGCATTATTATGTTCTTAAATTAGTTATTTCGTATTTATGATCACAAGAGGAAAGTAAAAAAATAGATAGTGCAAAAAAATTATGTTCCTACTTTTATTTTTGTATGACAGATAAACAATACCAGCACTCAACTTTTAACTATTAAAGTATCTATTGAATAAAACTTGGTACAGAATAATATTTTTGTGATTTACAAACCAAATAATGTTATTTTACGTTTGTAATAAATAATAAGGAATAAATTAATTTATTCCCAAATTAAACCTCATTTTAATTTTCTGAATTACAAGAATAAGGCAAATGAAGATGTCTACTTAAACCAAAGTTGCAAATTGCGTATAGTATAGTTTATATTTCCTAGAAGGTTCACATTTCACATTATATTATAAGCATGACTAATAAGTTTTCAATGCATAAGGCAATTTATTTTTAATTAGTCCTCGGTTTGAAAAGCAAGGAATAGAACTTAATTATGCAATGGCGCAGCTTAATTAAATTTTGTTGTTTGTAATAAGAACTGTATTATTATACTGGCAAAATTAGTTAAAATATTTAACTTCTTTAGTAAACTTTATTAAAACAATAATTTATATTGATTAAGGTATAGTATTTACGTGAGAGTGAGATAGATATAGGTATTTTAAGTTGTGTAATAGTGCAAGCGCTTTACTAGTGAACCGTAAGTGTTACTTGATACGCTGCAACTACTAAATCCATTAAGATTATATCATATCCTACTCTATTTTATATAATAACCGAAAATGTTAGGATACTTTAGGTAAATGTAATAATCCAAACAAACTTCATTTTTGTTGAAGTTTATTTAAATATTGAACGTTTTTCTAATTTAATTAGAGCGGTTAATTACGTTGTTATTCGCTATATAATAGTTAGGTCGCGAAATACAACTTTAGTGATCCGAGAGGAATATTGCAGCCTCTGCTGCGGCCGAGGTGATATAACCTCAAGATCAATAAAGTATTTCGTGGCTGAGGTGTATACACAACTTTTTCTTTAATCGTTAGAACGGACCGCTTTGAGAGTCGGACTTTGGTTATGTTTTCTGGTTGTCCACTTTTTCCATTCTTCCCTGTTCTCAGCTGGTTTTTTATCTGTTACGTTGTTTTTTCCCTTATTAGTTCCTGAACTGATTAATTTTCCCAACAGTTATGAGCCTTCTATAGGTTGCAATTAAAACACCATAAGTATTTTCGGTTGCCGACGTTTTGACCGCGGTCTTTCTCAAGGTTCTGTTTAATTAAAAATTGGTACCAGACATTATGCAATTTCGATTATTAGTTAAATAAATAACATATGTCTTTGTATACAATGCACTTAATTCTATATACCTAATCATAATTTTTAGTAATGCTTTTTAGTTTTTCTAATGTTTTTTGTTTTTCTTTATTTATTACTACAACTTGTTGGGTCTACTTTTTCGTGAATCTTCGTCTTCTTTTTTCTTACAGTTTTTCGCTCACTTTACTTATCTAGTCGTTCTTTTTGAGTTAATTCAATTATTTTGTTTGCAACTTCTTTGCTATTGATTCCTGTTTGGTTATTTTCCTTATTGTATTGTTGGTTCAGCTATCCCATTTTGTTTTCCAATTATTCTTCATTGATGCTTCATCTCAAATGTTTCAATTTTGGTCGTGTGTTCTTCTTATACAACGTCATCCCCAAAGTCCGCACCAAATGGGAAACTTCTTTATTGTGGGTTTTTCGAAAAAAAGTTATTCTTTATAAAAGCTCTCAAACTAAAAATGCACCACCACAATGTTGCGAAAAACGCGTAATATACGAGGTGCATTCGAAAATTTAATTTTGAGTCAAGAGTAAAGTGCCCTTATTTCAGTAAATATCAAAAAAATTTATTTAAAGAATATGTTCTTCATTTTAAAAAAACATCAAGATTTGAAATCATGGCCATCTAAGAGAAATTTTAACTGTGCATGTTGCGGGATATACATCACAATGAGATGTAATTTAATTTAGATGTTTAGTGCTTCAATATTATCGAAAATGATATTCTTGTTAAGATACTGACTTGTTGTGAGCAATTTTTGGTCAACAAAAAATCAAAAGAACTTTGCACCAAATATTTTGAAGTTTTTCTAATGAATAAAAGAATTGACCATAATTAGCACAATAATTGGGCAATTTGTAAATTACAAACTTTTTTAAATATACGGTTGTATACAAGATATCGTTTAATTATCATTTAAAGCAAATCTTTTTTCTTTTTTAATGATGAACAACTTTTTCAAATAAATTATTTTGATATTTACTGAAATAAGGGCACTTTACTCTTGACTCAAAATTAAATTTTTGAATTCACCTCATACATTACGCGTTGTTACGTAATGTTTTGTCCAACGTAACTGTGTAGTTCAGAAATCTCAATAATAAACGATAAAAGAAAATTCTATTGATTTAATATAGCAAAAAAAATATCAAACAAAAACAACAATAATTCTGGAGTGTAAACCAGTTAATATAAAGAAATTAAAAGGTTCGATGCAGTATAACCTTGACCACATTTATAGATAACAGTATTTTTATGAACAATATTAAAGTAAATTATTAAATTGTTGCACCCGATCGGTTCGAACTTTTCGTCGCAATTCACAAATAAAATCAAATAAATTATAATGTAACATTTGTTATGCAGAATAATGTTAAAAAAAAATCATTACTAAAACTAAAAAAAAATGGCCCATTGAGGCTTATACTCATCTGTTCTGTTCCGAAATTGGTAGTGTCCGATGATCCTCGGAAATGCTGTAGATGACGCAGATTGGAAAATTTTTAAGCGGCTACCAAGCTGTGCTACGTGATTATCACTGATATCAGCGTAATTGTAATGGTACCAATTCAAAACTAAAATTTCCAACATGTGTAACTGTCGGATACCACAGAATGCCTAATAATATACACAAAAAAATAGAAATTGGGATATAAATGAGAATTACTCACCAAGATGTTCGTGGCATTCAAAAAAAAAAAAAAAAACAGGAAAAAAGACAAGCTCATTAACAAAAGGAGTGATATTCTTTTTATCCGGTAATTACCGAATGAAAATTGAACGTAAAACGTTCGTTTCAGTAGCACAAATATAGTGATTAAATCCGAAACTTCGGTTTGCATTAATTAAACCTTGCAAAATTAAAATCACAAAATGGCATAAATACACTCTTTCTTTTGCAACAAAACGAGCAGATAAGTAAGTAAATCGTTCGAAATTTGGCCGTGAAGGCCATCCACTTTTGAAAAGATTATTGTTAAATACAGGTACGGATTAATAATATTTAAATGGGATAAATTGCGACTACGGTAAAAATTTATTGTAACAGCGCCTTACGCCACATTTTGTTGATGTATTTTTAGTTTTAGAGGATGCACAAACTTTTATAAAGAATAACTTTTTATCGAAAACCCATAATAAATAAGTTTCCCATTTGGTGCGGACTTTGGGGATGACCCTGTACTATCCAACTTTCATATGCATATAGCAGTCTTAAGATTGGGATAGGACAGTTTGGTGCCGTCAGTTTGGTGCCGGCCACTTTATGTCAGAAATATAATAATCATAGTAATATTAATCATCTATTAATGAGCCAATTGAAGAAAAAACATTTATAAAAATAAATTAATTACAAAGACCAAACGGGAAAAGTTCAGAACATTTTGACATTTTAACCCAAAATAAAAATAAAGTAAAGTAAGAATTTCATTGGGATAGAGGTGAAAAAAAAGGACGTGTACTAATGATGTACTACAACTAAAACAGTACATTTTTGGTAAGCGTATTCTTTTTCGATTGGAGAATTTCTTACAATCTCACAATCTTATCCAATAAAAAACGGAAAGTGAACACTACTCAGTAATTGAGAATATCCGTCGAAAGAATTCCATCTACCGCCCGTGCACAATAGATCCCTTATACAGTATGTCTGTAAAAGTTGGCAACATATGGGAAAATTTTATATTAATTTTATGGAAATAAGTTATTCTTTATTAAAATATCTGCATGGTCTAAAACCTAAAATCAAATTAGCAGATGTCAATTTTCTAAGCCATATACAAGATGTTTCAAAAAATATGAATTTGACAGAAGACGAAAGTACTTTTGAGAACAATTTATAACAATAAAAAAAGTCAAGTATAAGGATGTAATTGCATATTAAGACATAGTTTTCAACTCTGAACAACTTTTATAATCAAAGTTTACGATATTGTCAGAAGTAAAGGTACTTTACGCCTCTACCAAAATAATATTTTTTGACGCACTTTGTATATGGCTTGAAGTAATTGGTACCTGATTACTTTATTTTGGTTTTCAAACCAAGTAAAATCTTTTGTAAAGACTAACTTTTTTCCATAAAATCAATAATGAAAAAGTTTTCCATACTTTTACAGACATACAGTACTTTGAGGTTCATATATCTAGGATTAAGCTTTGAGGTTTCTCTCGGATTCTTTCAACATTGTTTAGACATAGGCGAAAACCTTAAACCAAGGCATTAAGGGTAATAGAACAAAAAGGGTCACTTCATCGTCAATAGAGTCCAGTGACTCATTACCTGTTAAAACCATTTTCAATGTTTCTCATGTACAGTTAAGATCATGGCTTCTATTTTTTCCAATTTGCAAAGAAGTTGTCTATTCCCAATTTATAAAGAAGATTACAAGCAGCATTATTGTGATTACTAAATATACTAGATCTCCTTGTGTTTGTAATTTTTGTTTCTAGATTTCGTCTTGGAAATTATTATAGAGCCTTCGTGAAGGATGAAAATTAGTATCATGGATTAATTAAAACCCCGTGTACTTTAATTTAGATTTTCCAGGGAGGTTCATATTATACTCATATAACCGAAAAATTATCAAGATGATGCACAGAAGCGTTAAAATGGTTCACCTTGACCAACAAAAACGTCGCCTTTATTAAAGTATATAGATCCATGTCACTACATTTTTTCCTAAAATAAGACTTAGAACAATTTTTAAAAAATTAAATTTTCGACGTGTTACAATAGCACGAGGCGACACTAAATGTCGCAACAGTTGTTGTTAATGATATGCCCTTCTGAGGGTAATAAGTCAACACCGCCTCATATTGTATGGGGTGTCCCATTTTCGTTGTAATTGCGTGGTATCTCGGTTATTAGTGAAGGTGGAAGGATACTGTTTTTGTGTTTTCGCAATACAGTGATACTTTTTCAATAATGAAGATGCCGTAAGTAGAATTGTCGTAGCCACCTTCAGTTTTCAGAAACAGGGCGATTTTGAAAAGGTTGCATTTTCAAGCATCTCTAGTAGCTTGACTTATCAATAAAGAAAAATTAATGCTAATAGGACGTAAAATTTAGTGGTGTACTTAAAATTTTTAAAGGTGCCGTTTTTGAGATGTAACCCAAACGTATAATTTTTGAATGGGACACTCAGTATATAATGTTATTAATTTGCTTTTTTTTTCTTTGAAACGAGATATAATAGTTGATATTTTCTATTTCTAAATATGTCAAAACTTTTTAAAATAACGCAATTAACATCCCATTTTCGTAGTTAGCTGAACGGTTTTTCTCAAAAGTTCCAGGAAATACTTACTTCAGACATAATATTTTAAGGATATATTATATTTATATATTATATAATAAAGTAAATATTAAAATATTTGGATCAATTTTTACCTTTCTGATAAAACAACAGATAGCTATGTTTGGTGTTTAAAAATGGTACCTTTTCAATATCGCCCTGTATCTGAAAGCGGAAGAGGGTTACGACAATTCTACTTATGTCATCTTCCGTTTTATAAAACACTAGCACAATAATGCAAAAACCGCATCCTTTCACCTTTGCTATTAACCAAGACACCCCGTAATTACAACGAAAATGGGACACCCCGTATAATAGTGAACTTAGACGCGAGTTCGAAAAACAAGACACAGCTGCAAATATCTTACAGCTGCCGAGTGATTCTTGGTGTTTGTTTACTACTGTACAATCTCAGGCGATTTGAAATTGTTTTTTGTCAACGCTCGACTATAATAATTAAAATATCGACTTATGTAACTGCTTATACATATGTCGCAGCACTTATTTGTAGTAAATGGTTTGGGTTAATTTGTGAAAAACAAGAAACGAGGAAATAAAACCAAATAATTGCCCTCTTACACGACAACTCAAGAATTCCAAAGCACAGGATTTACTTCGTAATTTTAAATTGAACGTCTGAGGGGAAAGGCAGTTTTTCAACAATGACCAAATTTACTCAGTTCTATTGTGGTTTCGGAAACAACGTACAATGGCAAATGTTCGTAGCAAATAGGAAATTATTTGTGCTACTTGACTAATAAGAATGTTTACAAAAGAATCAAAACTGTTCAAATATTGTAATAACGTCCAAAATTATATACAAATTTTAAAGAACATGAAATTACTTGTTATGTGGAAAAACTTACCAAAAGTATTGGCATTTATTCAAATACACAGGACACTATCTCATTGGCTTAACGTCATAACTTTTATCGCGAATATAGCGTCAGATACTGTATTGCGTTTCTCATTTGTATTTACTATTTAAATTTATGCTGAGTTTCAGGGTTTGCAACTAGGAAACAATTAAAGTCAAAATGACATTTAAGAAAAAATTTAAACTGCGCATGCGTCGATAAAGGTACTGAAGTCATTGCTCAGGGTTCGTTTTACAACCTCGTCGAATTCAACCTCGTCGAATTCATAGATTTTATTTTGTACATATTTTTGCGCAAAACATTTTTTGAGAGATTTGATTATTATTAAGTAATTCTATAACGTAAATACTATATGTTTTTGTTATAATTAAAAAATAGTGAACATACAGATTGTTGAAATGTGAGTAACGTAAAGTTTACTCTCTAATTCCTTTTATCTCAGAAAAAACAAACTTGATCGTAATAATAATTGTTCATCTCTATCTGCCTCTGCCTCAATGAAGCATCCTGCAAATGCGATTACTGTAATCTGTGGTAACTACCATTCAACACAAATTTTTCTTAAATCTACTCCTCAATTCTTCACAATTTAAAGATTTAGGAAAAAACTTCAAGGTGAATAAATCCTTTAACGTTTTTAATTGATAAGAAACATACTCGAAATGGAATTGTTTTTCTTCGCACGACTGTTTTCCGTTTAAACGTTAGGCTACGGTTACAGTGCAAGCGCTTTCGCGCGAATTGTCCTTCGCGCGAAGTTTCGCGAATTCGCGCGAACTAATAAATACACATAAACAAATGCAGGTGGTTACAGTTTAAGCGAATTAGTCGCGCTAATCAGAGGTTGTCGCTAAGCGTTCAAACTGATTTGTTTTTTTCGCGCGAATAGCGACCTAAAATTTAATTCAATCAAGGTTCTATAGGCGTTGATAAAATGGATAGTGAAAAACTTATATTTCTGGTGTTTGATAGAAGGGTGTTGTGGGACCAGAAATGTAAAGGGTACCATAACCGTGATAAGTCACGAAAATTATGGGAAGAAGTGGCAGTAGAATTAAATATTACCAGTAAGTATAGATTTTTATATTTTATTTTATTATAGCCTAGAGACAGTTTAAGATATAAGTAGGTACAATACAATCTACGTGTTTATATACTGTTGCGGTATTGCACCTATTTCGCTATTAAAGTACACTTTAAAAGTTTCTCGTACATCGTACGCCATATTAGTAGATCTATTATTTACACGAGTTTTTTGAGATTTTGGTTACTTTGTGAATTGAATAGCTCAGATTGTAACATATCGGACTGGTAGGTACCTTCCCTGTCTATAATAATGTTATGCAATAAGCAAATACATTTTACTATTAAATCAACCTTATCAGGATAACATTCTATAGGTTTATTAAGTAGTCTCCACTTAGCTGCCATTATTCCAAATGAGCATTCTACTGTTCTGCGACACCGTGATAGTCTGTAATTAAATATTTCTTCTTCGCGTGAAAGATTTCGTTTAGAATATGGTTTCATTAAATATGATTTCAAAGGGTAAGCATCATCACCTAGTAAAACGTGTGGAAGCACTACTTCCGAATTAGGAAGTTTTTTTTCTTCTGGTAGTAAAGATCCATTTTCTAACTGCTGGTATAAAGTTGAAGACGCGAAAGTTCCACCATCGCTTTGCTTTCCATATCCACCCACATCAATACATAGCAATTTATAATTTGCATCAGCTACAGCCTGTAGCACTATGGAAAAGTATTGTTTATAATTATAGAACATAGTACCCGATTTTTAGGACATTTAATACGAATATGCTTTCCATCAATGCAACCAGCACAGTTTGGAAAATTCCACTTATCATAAAATGTCATAGCACTTCTTAATAACGATTCCTTTGTAGGCCGAGGCAAGTGCTGTGAGTGTAATTTTTTCCAAATAGCTGAACAAGTTTCATATACGACTTTTCTTATCGTACTGTGTGACATTCTGAATGAGTAGGCTAGGGAACGAAATGCAAGTCCAGTTGAGAGAAATCTGTAACAAATTAAAATAATATATGTATATTCTACGTATTACTATCTACATATTATTCTCTATAATACCAACAGAGATATTTAGATACATATGCAAATCCTATATCTATTTTCTGCACTTTTAGGTGAAGCGGCAAAGACAAAGTGGAAAGGACTACGAGATACATTTCGGCGGGAATATCAGAAAGCTGTTAAACACAAATCAGGTGCGGCAGGAGGAGGAAAAGTGGTTCTACATGGCCTTACTTCGAGACCTTGTATTTTTGGCAGATCAAATGACCCCAAGGGAAAGTTCCGGAAATATTCCACTGTCTAAGGAAAACTCATTGCCAACAAACGATGAATATTATGACGAAGCAGACTCTCCTGAAACACAAAATCCCGACAATGACCATCCAGATGACGTAGTAGAGGTTTTACCATCTACGAGTACTACCAACCCCTCCAAACGAGCTGTTGCAGAGCGAAATCCATTGCCACAAACCGAACAGCAGGAACCTTCGAGCAAAAACAGCAATCCCGACCTGCAAAACGAGCAAGTGATATCCAGAGCAGATTGCTACAATTGGAAGAAGAAAAGCTAAAATTTTAAGCAAAGGAAAGTGCAAACAGACGTAAATACAGATTATGATTACCATTTCTTAATGAGTTTACTACCCCATTTCCAAACTGTGAAACCAGAAAGAAAGCTTCTTTTACAGTTACAGCTGCAACAAGTTCTTCTTAACGAGATCACGTCCTACTCAACTCGACCATCACATCATATGAATTTTCTAAATAGGCCTTCCACAGGTCACGTTTTGTATACTCCTCAATGTACACCCTCACCTTCGTATGAACTTTCTTCACCCTCATCTTTCTCTCCACGTCCCGTATCCCAGCATTCCAATCTATCGACGAATAATGATCCTGTTTTCGACACTAACACTCCCCAAACGGAAGACCCAAATTATAGTATTGCAACATTTGTTTCAAATTTCAAGGTTTAAATGTAGAATAAGTTTTACTATACTTACCTTAACGTTATTGTTAGTTTTTCTGATGGAGAAATACATTCCCTAAAGTTACACTGTTTCGTTATTTCTTCCTCTATTGCATTTAATATATAAGAGTACGTATCGTAAGTCATTCGATGATATCCATAGAACTGTAACGGCTGCCTTTTTAACTCTTCGAAAATCTGATAATATTCACTTAAATGACGATTTGCGTATATTTCGTTAATCCAGAACCTTCTCTTTCTTTTAGTAAACGCAGATAGCATCAATACCGAATTTTCAGCTAGATAAAATTCTTCGTCAGTATCCATCTCTTAATGTTTTTTACACTGGTGCTCGTACCCCGTGCTTTAATTTAAATGATAAAATTGCTTTAATTCGCGCGAATCTAGGAATACCAGAAACCACTGATTTTTCGCGCGAATTCGCGAAACTTCGCGCGAAGGACAATTCGCGCGAAAGCGCTTGCACTGTAACCGTAGCCTTATGGTTAGTGTAACTAATTAAAAGCGAAACAGCTTATTTTGACGCGGCCACTTTGAAGCCGCCATCTTGATACCGCATCTTGACGCGAGCTCATCTTGACCCAAACTCATTTCGACGCGAGTTTATTTCGACTCTAATTCATTTCGACGCGAGCTCATCTCTCTATACTTTACAAAAACTTTTATTTTTTGGCATTATTAGCAGTGAAGATATTGTTAACTAAAAGGCACGTGATTACCGTATTTTCAAACAAATGCATTGGTGTTTTTTAATTAATTATTGCAGTCTCCATTTATTTAAAAATAAATAGTTTGACAAGTTCTAGTATTCTTATATTTTCAAACTACTAGACAACAAATTTTTATTAAAACACCCAAATTTACTCGACAAAATGCAAACTTCTTATGCAATTATAAGTGTGAATTTCGGACATTGGCCGATTTCGTCTATTTCTAAAATCTGAAGGCGGAATAAAAAACCGTGGAAAAAATGCGGGAAATAAGAAACCAGTAAAAAATACCAAAAAAAAGTTGACGAAATAAAAAGCTACGGGAAAAGAAGACGGCGAAAAAAATTAGACTGAACAATTATTATATATTTAATTTTCGTAACACTTCGAAAAAATCAAATATCAATCCCATGCGTTGTTTGCAGTTACAACCAGCTGAAAATACAAAAACTCCATCCGTAACACCCAGTAGCGCAAATATAACCTCACATCGAGATAAGCTCTCATCGAGATGAGCTCGCGTCAAAATAGGATTGCGCGAGATCGGCTTAAAATGCCTCTAATATCTTCTTCCCAACAAGTTCAGATTTCGTTACAAAGCGCAATTTAACATATTTAAAGAATGGTGTTATAAAAAAGGCACTGGAGCTAACACAGAAAATGTCTTGCTTGCCTACTTTACGGAATTACTCTTAGTAGAAAGAAACTTCCTTGCTGTCAATTTATTCTATGAAAAACAAGCAATTATCAAAGAAAAGCAGAGAATTTTTGAAGAAAGTAATATTTGCAAGCTCTTGGACACAGCTTCAAGTTTTACTTACGAAAGTAAGTGTACAATGTATACAGATAACATGATCTCTGCTAATAAGCTGTCTATAGTGACAGTAAAGTGCCTCCAAATAAACTATAACATTACAGTACCTCTGCATTTTAATTTTATTGTAACTTTGCATAGAGTATTGGTATCTTAGGTGCTCTGCGAAGAGATAAGTTAAATGAAATGATGATTGATCACGTTCAGATCAAAGGCGATGTGATTATTATTGAAATTTCGGATACGAAAACTAATGTAAGGAGCTTTTATACTATATATAACCAACAAACGGCAGGTTAAAATTGCCATTAAGTATATTAATATATGGATCCCTGATCGATTTTTCTTACGGTATAAAAATGAAAAGTTCTTCAATGCTCTAGTAGGAATCAACATCTTCGGAGGAATAATTTCTAAAGTGGCCACTTTTTTAAATTTGGGTGATTCCAAAGAATACACCGGACAAGGCTATAGTCGAAGCTCAGCAATTTTGTTGGTAAATGAAAAAGTAGACCTCTTAACTTAAAAAAAAAACATGGGGTTGGAGTGTGGGGGCCGTTGCAGAAATCTACCTTAAAGATTCCTTTAAAAAAGATTGATTTTGCCAACATGTTTAAAGGGGAGTTGTTTTCTGTTTAAGATCATTCTAATCCAGCAAATGTAAATGTTCAAATTGAACAAGCAAATCAAAGTCAAGTATCGGTACACCATTTTTTTTCTAGCCTGCAAAATTGCTCTATTAATGTTAACATTTACAATAACTGTATATAACGAGCAATTTATTTATTATAATATAAGTAGGTAATCGAGTTCTTTTAATCATTACTATCGATAAAGTAAATGGAATTTGGGACGAGCCCTTCGAATAACTACCCGTCTAGTACAATTGAGTAAAATTTATTTTGCTTTTTTTTGTAGCACAAATACGAAAAGGAGGACGGGCGCCACCGGTTACTAATTGTAAAAGAAAGCTATCAAATTTGACAAGAAATACTTATTTAAAAAAAAACGATTTTGACAACAATACGGCGTAACACTTTATTGTAACTAGAAACTGCAGGATAGTTCGACAAAAGTACACAGTTTAACATAAAACGTATGCTTAGTAGCACTTCGGGCACACACAAATAATGTATAAGAAAATACCTTACACAGGTTAATCTTGACGCGTAATACGAGGTAAACAACTCGAGAGTGTAGCCTGTGGCCGAATAATAAACATGAAGCCCGGCTTAATACAGATTGCATTCTCAGAATACGTGCACTTTAAGTTGGTGAGTTGGGATTGATGCGTACGTTGCACAATAATTTATAACTAGTTACGGTACCTTTTAACAAGCAGCAACAGCTGACGACCCAATGCGGCAATTTAAAATAACCCGCTAAATACTTGGCGGTCCGAGAAAACCTGTGAGTGGTTCCTGCCTAAACAAATAGAATGAAAATCTAGCTCCACTGCTGTCAAAGAAATTGGCTTCTGTACCAAACTGTAAATTTGTAATTTTCCCCAAAAATACGCTGCGGCACACGCCCAAAGTACGTTGAGGCAACGCCCAAAATTAATTACACGTAATTCCGAAGATACGGGGTAGTAAAGCCCAAAAATACGTGTTTGTAAACACGCAGATACGTCTAAAACAAGCAGTAAAAAAAATGTCGTTAACCACGTTGTCACAGGGGTGAAGAATGTTAACTTACGGTAGCCGTAAAGAAATAAGAAAATATTTGTCAATCTGCATACATGGCCTCATAGAACAAACACATAAATCACGAATATCTAAACTTATTTTTGATTATCGCCGATGCAAGTGAAAATGTCGGATTAAAATATCTTTATGTTCTCAAGGACAAAGCAAAAATAAAGCACCAACGATTACCACAAGGTCTGCAACGAAAGTGACCAATAATCCGGTCCCGTTCGAAACTCAAAATGGCAGAAATGATAATAGCAATAAAGCATTACCAATTACCTGATTGACAAATATGACGTATAATTCAGAGGTGCAAATTATAATGATGTCAAAATTTCAAATAAAACCGTTGAGATTAAGTACTAATGACATTATTTTCCTTAAATATCGCTTGATGGATTTCTAATTACAATTCATGTTTTCCTTTTGAAAAAGTTAAAAATTACGTAGTTGTTTGGTTTACCGCATAGTGTGTGGAAAAAACGCAAAATCTACAAAGATCGTAAGCATCAACTTACCTTTGACGGGGACAATCCATACATGCACGGTTTACATATCAGGAGACTAAGAACGTATTTTACATTGTGGTCGTAGGAAAACATCTGTTCACACCCTAATTGTGACAAAAATATTTGTGTACACAGAAAATAAATTTATTTTAATGAGTATGACATAGTTTTGGTATTTTTTTATTTGAGCTAGCAGAGTGATCATTCTCGTTGTGGCCTAAATGTTGGTACATAGTTTTATATGTATAAAAAACTTCATTGTTTTATGAATAAACTATACCTTACAAATACTGGCACAAACATACTGTTCTCATAGCAGAAAGTGGTTTTATTTATCTGTGTATTAAAAAGAAATTGAGTCAATACCTGCAATAATTTTTTTTTTTTTTGAGTTTAATAATCATTTAGATTTGAATAAACAACATTGTATTGTTTTGAATTAACTAATTTAGAGATAATAATATCTAATTTTCCTTAAAATTGACCAAACAAAAAAAATCACTTTGTTAATTTTTTTTCTTATTAGCACCAAGTAGGTACAAATTTGCAACAAGAATTGTACGTCCTGTGACAAAAATAAGGCTCAGTCTTAAAATAGACTTTTCAACAAATATTTCTAACATAGAATTTTATTGTTTTATGTTTATCAAAAAAATTGTTTTGAACACTTAGACCAATGTTTTATTCTTAAATAATTACTTAACGTACTTTATATTCAAGTATTGTTCTTACAATCAAATGGGTAGAACGAACACAATTACGTGCGAGCACAAAACAAACAACAGTGTAGTAGATATTTAACAATAAGTTTCAAATTTCAGTTTCTTGAAAACCTATAAAAATTAAACATGATTAAAAATATAAGGAATTGTGATGGTGACTGTAAATATTGAAAAGATGTCCAGACATACAAATTTGAAATTTCTAAACCTATGGACTTTAATTTTGTCAATGAATATACTTGATGTAGTTCATGTATTTCTAAATTTATTCTCTAGACACGCCAGACGGTATATTAGTCTCTTACAGTTTTACATGCTTTATACCGGGTGAGTCAGCTAACCCGTTCAATAGAAATTTATGGCTTTTTAAATGGCGCTTACTCGCATTTTTCGCGTAAATATTGGCATTAAACAACTAACAGCGCGGTTATTTTATAAAATAAACTCGTATTCGCAAAATCAACTAGTTTTTGAGATATTCTTATTTTTTAGCCGAAAAATTAGTGGTGACCCCCGACGTGATGTATTTGATCAGAGAAAGGTCACCGTTCGAAGACTTCACCGCAGAATTCAGAAACAACGGTGCAACGTCTTATCCAGTGACGACCATCATCATATTTTTCGTGATCGTCCTGTTCGCCGCCAAACACTGGTAAGACTCCGACGCACATACGAGTAATGGGAGGTTCTGAATCTAAGGAAGAGATCATCGTGCAGAACGCAAACGGCAGCGCATCTGCCACCCTAAACACCGCCGAAACTCTCCACACAATCACCGTCGTATTATTGGTATTAATCATCATCCGGTTCGCCGCAAAGGACCTCTGCGCATTTCACAAGAGGAAGGTAAACCGCGCGGCCACCAAGCTCCAGGCACAAGCGACAGTGTAATCTTCGAGACGACATCAGATCACACTGGCTGCCGCGAACAAACGAAAAATGGCCCCCACAATCGCAACCGCTTCCGCGAACCTCACGACGCCTACAACGACCCCCGCAATCGAACGCGTAGGCGTACGCATCCCTCCATTTTGGCCGGAAGACCCTCTCATGTGGTTCCTGCAAATCGAAGGCCAATTCGCTTTAGCTGGGATCATCGCGGACGAAACAAAATATAACTACGTGATCGCCAATATAGATACCAAGCATGCCACGGAGGTACGCGACATCCTTCAATCACCGCCGACCGAGGGCAAATACGACACCCTCAAAAAGGAACTAGTCAATCGCCTCAGCGCATCGAAATCGCAAAAGATACAGCGATTGCTTGAAGGCGAGGAACTCGGCGACCGCAAGCCATCGCAGTTCCTACGACACCTGAAAAACCTCGGTGGGAGCACCATCCCTGACGACTTCCTACGAACCCTATGGCTCAACCGTTTACCGGCAACGATGCAGGCGATTCTGGCAACGCAGACCCACGACGACCTCGATAAAATAGCCGTGCTCGCCGACGCCGTAAACGAGACGCTCGCATTCAAAACGTATATACGTGCGACGCACGAACCCCCGCATGGACGCCGAACCCCGACGCAACAGGCAACCCGCGTTCCGACAATCACGACCACCATCTCGAAGCCGTTCCAATTCGAGAGATCGACATCGAAATTACGACCCCAATAACACTGCCACATGTTGGTACCACCAAGTTTTCAAAGGCCGAGCGAGAAAATGCCGCGAACCGTGTGATTTCCTTCGGGAAACGGACAAGGCAGTCGATAAACGCGGCCAACGACAGCCTCAACATAACCCCGCGCCGCCTCTTCTTGCACGAGCGGGCCACACGACAAAGATTCCTAGTGGACACCGGCGCGGACGTCTCAGTTTTTCCCCGCAAGTTAGTTAACGGACCACGACACAAAACATCATACGAGCTGACAGCAGCGAACGGATCCAACATCGCGACATATGGTTTCATAACCCTCAGCCTCAATTTAGGCTTACGACGATCTTTCACCTGGCGTTTTATAATAGCAGACGTAACGAACCCCATAATCGGAGCCGACTTTCTGCACCACTACGCCTTGCTGGTGGACATCCACAACAATAGGATCACCGACCCGTTAACAAACATATCACGAGCCACTGGAGTGACCTCAGACCACGAACGGCCTACGATACGCGAAATCTCAGGGACGACACCGTTCCACGAAATTCTCAAAGAATTTCCCGAGATCACGAGACCTTCGGGCGCACCGCACGTGCCAAAACACGAAACGAAGCATTACATTCGAACCACTCCAGGGCCACCAATAACTTGCAAACCACGCCGCCTTGCACCCGACAAATTGAGGATTGCAAAACATGAATTCCAGTCCATGGTCGACATGGGCATCGCTCGCCCGTCAGACAGCAGTTGGGCATCACCGCTGCACATGGCACCGAAAAACGGCCATGACTGGAGGCCTTGCGGAGACTACAGGCCCTCAACGCCCGAACAATCCCTGATCGCTACCCCGTGCCACACATAGAAGACTTCGCGCAAGGACTCCGAGGAAAAACCATATTTTCGACAATAGATTTGGTACGAGCATATCACCAAATCCCAGTTGCAAATGAAGACATTCCGAAAACCGCAATTACGACACCTTTCGGACTGTACGAATTCCCCTTCATGTCTTTCGGACTACGAAACGCCGGCCAGACTTTTCAGCGTTTTATCGACGAGGTAACCCGAGGTTTGGACTACTGTTACACCTACCTCGACGACATACTCGTAGCCTCCACATCCGAAGACGAGCACAAAATCCATTTACGAACACTGTTCACGCGCTTACAGAGGTATGGGATACTCATTAACCCAACGAAATGCCACTTAGGCGTCACGAACGCACGTTTCCTCGGATACCAAGTCTCGAGCAAGGGCACGACACCACTGGCGGACAAAGTGGACGCAATCAGGAATTTCCCCACGCCGACAACGGCCAAACAATTGAGACAATTTTTGGGCATGATAAATTTCTACAGGAGATTTATACCAGGAATTGCCGAACTGCAGGCACCGCTAAATGACCTGCTCAAACGCAACATTAAAGGCGCAAAACCAATCGAATGGCAGACCAAAGCAAACGAAGCTTTGATGCCTGCAAAGAAAGACTGGCACAGGCCACGATGCTCGCACACCCCGAACCCGGAGCAACCCTTGCCATAGTCACTGACGCCTCAAATAACGCAATCGGAGCCGCTCTCCAACAACGCATCGACGACGACTGGGAACCACTCGCATTCTTCTCCAGGAAACTTTCAAGCGCAGAGAGAAAGTACGGGACCTACGACAGAGAATTACTAGCGATCTACCAAGCCATAAAACACTTCAGACACATGGTTGAAGGTAGAGAATTTTCTGTTCGTACGGACCACAAACCCCTGGTATACGCATTCCGCCAAAAGCCGGACAAATGTTCCCCCGCCAATTTCGTCACCTAGATTTTATATCCCAATTTACAACAGACATCCGTCACATCTCGGGCACGGAGAACGTCGTTGCGGACGCGCTATCCCGCATCGAAACAATCGCCACAGCCCCGATCGACTTCGAAAGTCTCGCAAAAGCACAGGCCACGGACAATGATCTGCAAACGCACCTGCGTCCAGGGAATTCACCCAACTAAAAAAGTGATTCTCCCCAACACGGACACAGCCGTATACTGCGATCTGTCCACCGCCAACGCCAGACCTTTCGTCCCTACAACCCACCGCCAGCACATTTTCAACACAATGCACAATCTGGCGCACCCGGGAACGAAAGCCACAACAAAGCTCGTCAAACAGCGTTACGTTTGGCCATCCATTGACGCCGATTGCCGACAATGGACACGCGCATGCATACAATGCCAACGATCAAAAGTCACGCGACACGTAAAAACACCTTTCGGAACGATAGCGAACCCATCCACACGTTTCGAGCACATTCATATCGACATAGTGGGACCGCTCCCCATATCGCAAGGCAAACGTTACTGCCTCACCTGTGTCGATAGATTTTCACGCTGGCCCGAAGCATACCCAATCGAAAATATCGAAGCCGAAACAATCACGCGCACGTTTTACAACGAATGGATCACACGCTTCGGTGTCCCGCTGCGAATAACCACAGACCAAGGGCGACAATTCGAATCACAACTGTTCAAACAGTTCAACAAACTCCTCGGCACCACACATTTGCGAACAACGGCCTACCACCCGCAATCGAATGGGATGGTGGAGCGTTTCCACCGCCACCTCAAAGCCGCCATCCGTTGCCACGAAACGAAACAGTGGACCGACGTACTACCCACGATTTTACTAGGACTACGAGCAGCATGGAGGGAAGACCTGAACTCATCTGCAGCCGAACTGGTATACGGCGAACCCCTGAGACTCCCTGGCGAATTCCTAGTACCAAAACAAACGCCCGCAACGGACCCGATAAATTACATAACGAACCTCAAACGCTACTTCGCAGAATTAAGCCCCACAGCTGGAACAAACCACGCCAAACCAAACACATTCATTTTAAAGACCTACAAACGGCCCAACAGGTATTCGTTCGACGCGACGCAGTAAAGACGCCACTCGAACAACCGTACGAGGGACCATTCCCGGTTTTAAAACGAGGAGATAAAACCTTAACGTTAAAAATAAGGGATCGCGAAACGACCGTCTCCATCGACCGCACGAAACCAGCCTACGTAGAAGGGAACCACACGCAGACGACGCAAACTTCAAGGACAACCTCGCCCACCACGGATCATCAAGGAGACACCGCCTCCAAACGAACACCACACACCATAACAAAGTCCGGAAGACACGTTCATTTTCCCAAGCGCCTGCATTAAGCGCGCACGCAAAATAATAAAGCGGCAAGGTAAAGCATACGCAAAATTAAACATTTCTGTCCTTGCCCACCAGCTCCGTTTTATCGTGGATTTACCCACTAAGGGGGACCCATATAGGAACTGCATGCACAAGCAATTTCCGCGTCCGTATTTTGCGGAAGTATAAACAAACAAAGAATGCTACGTTCGCAAGGAATTATTGTAACCTTGCAAGCTAAGCATCCCAACACGCCAGACGGTATATAATGAGGCGAACGAGTCAACAGAAGACAGACCCAGAGTACGATACGGCGTAGTAACCAAAGTGACTAGTGCGATCCCAGCAGTTCCGCGTTCCTATATGGCGCTTACTCGCATTCCGCTCTCGCAGCAAACGCATTAACATTAAACAACTAACAGCGCGGTTATTGTAAGTTAAAATAAACTCGTATTCGCAAACTCAACGTAGCCTTTCTCTGATGCAAACCGGCGCCTAGAACTAACCCCTAGCCGCCACAGTAGTATTTTTAAATGTGTTTTTAAATGATGTGTAA
Source organism: Abscondita cerata (assembly GCA_030710515.1). Taxonomy (NCBI): domain Eukaryota; kingdom Metazoa; phylum Arthropoda; class Insecta; order Coleoptera; family Lampyridae; genus Abscondita; species Abscondita cerata. The sequence goes on from JALBCR010002895.1 coordinate 130,163, forward strand.
TTTGACATCTTATTATTTACAGGGTATTCAAAATGTTCGGCTAAATCTGACTAACTTCAACTGCCCAAAAGTCAATTTTTTTAAATGGAACACTCTTTATCTTGTTATTCTATGTGATGGAGAACTAAGTGGTCTTTCAATCTTCATAAAGGTTTCCTATACCTATTTGTTACTATTTTCCTGCTATTGATGTATTTACATTCGACACAAAATATTTCTCTATTTTATTAAATAATTTCTGGCTAGTGGCTTGTGGAAATTAAAACAATGTGCCTTATTTATCAAACTTGTAAACGTCGACGTGACACAATATACACGATATGGAAATCCACCAAGAATATTCAAATGAAGACATACTAAATTTATTTTTTATTCATAGAGAATGTTACAAGATTATTGAAAGAACTTGCCTTTTGCTTAACAAGAGATATCTACATTTATTGCTTCTAAATAAAATTACATTGCAAAAATAGAAGCAAATTAATTTAATTATTAATTTAGCAACTGTTTGATATGCCGTCCGTGGTTTTCTAAGCACAATAAAACTCTTCTGTTAATTTCAGCTATTGTAGATTTTTGAACCATTTACACATCTACTTCAGCAAAGGCAGTTCGAACCCGATGTAATAAGTCATTTCTGTTATGAACTGGCCTTGAATAGACTTTAGTCTCGACATACCCCCATAAAAAAAATTCAGGGGTGTTAGGTCAGGTGATCTGGGAGGCCATCTAGAGATGGACCATTGCGTCCAAACCAACGATCTTCAAATAATTCTTGATAAACTTCATGGGTTGAATGGGCTGGAGCACCATCCATTTGGTACCAACATGAATTTAAAAGATTTGGGGGTAAATTTTCCAAAAAATTTGAGACCACTACTCCTCTAAGCATTTCTAAATATTTGTGAGAATTTAAATTTTCGTCATACACTTCAAAACAAACACGATTATCGATAATTAAACAAAAAACATTAAAACTAAATGTGTCTTGAAAGTTACCTTCTCTACTAAATTTTGACTCATCGGTCCAAAAAATTTTTTTCAAAAAATTTGGGTCTTCCTGCGTGTTCAATAAAATGCTTTCACAAAATGCTACACAACGTATTTCGTCACCTAGGCGGAAAGCTTGTAGTTTTATAATAGAAAAAGCGTGCATTTTACGTTGTGCTAAAATTCTCTGTATCGACGAGTAAAACAGTCCCAAATCTTTAGACGCAGCTCTGATCGATGCATGTGGATTTGCATTAAAATATGCCAACACATTTATTTCGTTGTCTTCATCACCGGTGACTACCTTGGGGCGTGTTCTAGTACATTGAATTCCAAATTGTTTAAAATTTGCTTCTATTTTCTTAAATGTAGTTTTATTTAGAAGTCGCAAGTGTGGATATCTCTAGTTAAACAAACGGCTAGTTCTTTCAATAATTTTGTAACCTTCTCTATGAATAAAAAATAAATTTAGTATGTCTTCATTTGAATATTCTTGGTGGATTTCCATATCGTGTATAATGTGTCACGTCGACGTTTACAAGTTTGATAAATAAGGCACATTGTTTTAATTTCCACAGGCCACTAGACAGAAATTATTTAATAAAATAGAGAAATATTGTGTGTCGAATGTAAATACATCGATAGCAGGAAAATGGTAACAGATAGGTATAGGGACCCTTATGAAGATTGAAATACCACTTAATTCTCCATCATATAGAGCAACAAGATACAAGGTGTTCTATTTAAAAAAATTGACTTTTGAGCAGTTGAAGTTAGTCAGATTTATCCAAACATTTTGAACACCCTGTAAATAACAAGATGTCAAATTACACATCGTTTAAAAACTTAACAATTCTCCTAAGTATAACCGTTGATTGAAATATTGGTAAAGATAGTCAACCTTACGGGATTATGCGACCCCGAAATTTGTTCTAAACATCAGAGGTCGGTAGTATCGCTTTGTGCTAAGAAAATACGTCAATTGTATTGTAGAATTTACAGAACAGTATTGCCGATAAATGTGAAATAGAAAACTGTAATTTTGCTGATAGTTTATGCTAAGGCACGACATTGTTGCCAATGCATCATGCCGTTGATTGAAATATTGGTGCATTGAGTCAATGTTGACAAACAAACAAAAACATGCGTTCTACAATATACAAGAATTTATTGATTTTTGTCGACGTACTAATTAAATGTGTGTCCTTTGTTATATATATTTTTTTCTATTGTCTGTTAATTGTTCAATGTAATAATATTTATTTGTATCTTTCTTACGTAAGGTTATAACAATGGTTATACCATCATGACAAACACATATATGTACAAAGATTGTATACATACACATGTGAATAAAGTTTATTATTATGAAAAAAACCTGCAGATTTAAAAGTATTAATTTCGTAAAGAAATCGTTAAAAACGTTCTCCCAAAAAAACAATTTCTTTAAATACTTTTGAAAATTCCATACTCATATATTTATTACATTAACATCGTTTATCCGTTGAAAATGTTTTAAAATCTATTAGGCTTACGCAAGTAAATTTCTAAATTTTGGTCATTGAAATTAAAATTTTTTAACATAGAAACGCTATCCCTTTTTATGTTGGAACGAATGTTGAATTTTCTTATATTACAATCTAACGTACTCAACTATTTGCATCTAAACAATATTATAACAAGCCTACTCATTTACTAAAGGTGTTGCTAAAAGTATGCAATTGTAGAATTTCTGACTAAGCCGATAAGGAATGTGACTCATAAACGATAATCCGGAAGACTCCTCGTAATACATTTGTTTCAATATCAACTTTAGGTGTACTTTCATTTCATCTTTTTAAAACAGATTATGGTTTATTGGAAAAAATTAAACTCCGTATAAAAAAATGTCTCAACAGCAGTGTGAATTCATGGTTCAGAGAATGCGACACTCATAAACTGTTAATTATCGATCAGTTGGTTAAAATAAAACTATATCGAACTTTAAAGTGGGAGGCTAATAAACATACTTCTACTAGCTATAATTACAGTGATGTCACAAAACCACACCGTAAAATAAGAATATTATCTGCATAAATAAGTGTAAATGTTTGGATATGTTTTATGTATAGCATTGTATTAGGTACGTTATTATTTATGTGTAAATTGTTTGTAAATTATTACTATTATTTTAGATCAGTTGGAATTGTAATTTTTGAAACAATGTTTATAATTAACGAGCTAAATAATTTTTTTCCCTCGGGAAAAAAGTGAGTACTATTTTTTAACACCAAATTTCCCTCAATAATTTTCTAATTCTATTGTAATATGATTTTTCAATATTAAATCGTCATTTATTTCGTCACAGAAAAGAATAGTGTATTATACACGTATTATCCGCACCGCGTCGGGAGACAACACACCTCAAGCTAAAATCTAGTACTTTTATTTTTAGAAGTAATAGGAATAGGTTTTATTACCAAGTGAATTTAAATTTGAAGGTCTAGTGGAACCCACTTTCCCTAAAAACACGGTAACTTGTTGCCTTTTGAATTGAAAAATTTGAAAACCAATTTTTATTTAAAATCCTTTTCAACTGAACACGTAAAAACAAGTAGATACAAAACCAATAATTTTGCGTTTCTGAACTCTAGTGGTATTTCTCCCAGTATGTTCTACTTTATTCCTAACGAAGTTATTAAATGACAAACAAATGTCAACATTATTATTTGCAAGTTAAAAAATAAAGTGCAAGCATAATTTGTAAAATAATTGTTTCTTATTTATCTAACACCGACCAAACCAAACTGTTTTAACAAATAACGCTTCGCATGTATTTTAGTAAATTATTAAAAAAACATTGTCATTAAAATCCAAGATATGTATCATCAATGGTATTATTCATAAATGAAAAATTCGTCACTTTTAATTACTAGTTAATACGTTTACTAAATATTTGAAAACGTTGCAACATTGTATTGACAAAAGTAAATTTTACGGATTGTATGTTGCGCCATTTTTACAACGGTGGAATAAATTGAACTATTCTATTTCAAGAATCGTACACATTATAACTTAGCGCTTCAGTACAGGTGAAAAAGTAAACAAAAACGCAACCCAACATGCATATGTGAATTGCATCCGTGATACAAGCAAATACAAGCGGTTGACTATCTATACCAATATTTCAATCAACGGTATAACCCAAATTTTGTTACTATAACTTTTTTTCAATCATTGACAAGCGTTTGAAAACAATACTACAAAACCAATTTTTCTCAAAGAAATGAGAATATCTCAAAAACTATTAATTTTTTATATAAGTCGTGCTACATAAAAGTAACTCAGATTTTAGCGTAGAATCCAAATATACAAAAAAATATATCATTCCATTTAAAATAAAAAGTTGGTAGCCACTTCCGGTGTAACCGGAAGGGCTAGAAAAGCTGAAACATTTTAATTAAATAGAACTTTTCGAGCATTTTCCTATTCCAAATTTTTAAACAAGTATTTTAACGGAAAGTCCATAAACTTCTAATGAACGGGTTAGCTGAATCACCCTGTATATTATATCATTTATGATACGACATCAGTTTTTTTGTTTAATTAAAAAATGATGAAATTTATATGCATGAAACCATTATTAAAGTTTATTAAAGTATTATTTGTATAGATATTTCTTTCTTAATTGGAGATGGGGTAAAATAAAACATGTTCCATTTGTAGCGCCATTCCATTTATGCTTTTTTATTCGGGCTAAAATTAGGTGTGCGTAATAAGTTTGTCAGAAAACCAATGTACCAATATAAAAAATTTAAAAAATAATTTAAAATATAAAATGATTGTAAATATAAAATAACATTAATTAGGTATTAAAATTGTAAATAAAATTATAAAAGTTATATTAACAAAAGTTCAATTTGCGTTGAATAGTGTCATTACATATATTTACGTTTTGTTTATTTGTTTGACAGAATTTATAATCATATTCCTTGTTTAAAAATTATTGTTTAACTTGTAGTTTTATTATAGAAAATCCAATTAACTTTAATTAGAATCATTTTAAAAGAAACTATACACAACCCAATTTTTTTGATTAACATATTCTACGGCAAAGCAAAACAATTTGGCAACGGTCTTCAACAAATTTATGTAATCCACAATACTCTTAACAAATAACTAAATTTTATTTTATTGTTGCGAAATCAATTAAAAATATTAATTGAATATTTAATCGGCTCAAAACAATTAAATGTAAACATTAATTACAGCACTGTATTTACAGTCTTGGAAAAATATATAAAACTTATCTACACATTGCATTAATTTATGTGCGTATTTAATTTGTTGAGAACAATTACATTAAAACTAGTAATAAAGTTTGACTTACTGTTTAACTAAGAAGGGAACTTAAATGTTTAGTAACTAACACGTTTGCTAACAAAAGCTTAATGTGATAAGTTTTAAGTGTTTTTAATTTATTTGAAATTTGTATATTTTAATTTGTGTTTAAATAAGGTACGTGTTCTAAAATTCTTTTTACTACTTTCTAGAACATTGAACAGACGCAAAACTTAGCAACTGTTTAATTACCAGTTTTAAAATAAAAATTAAAACGCCAAGATCGCACATTAAAGGGTAATCTATCATCTGGCAAAAACATCCAAATTCAATAAAGTTTTTACTGTCAATTTTTTCAAAAATACGATTCACTAAAGGAACAAAAAAAATTTAATTTTAAGCATAAAAATTGTTCTGCAGTAGATAAAAATAAAAACATTAAACAAAACAGTTCAAAATGCTCGTGTCAATATTACTAAATTTAGAGTTTTGTTTCCCTACAACCAATATGGAATTTCACATATTTTGAAATCTAATTTAATTACAAAATTTTAACATTCTTATTCCTGCGATTAAAAAATATTCTGGCACACTTCCAAACTCTAGAAAATATAGCGTTAGCCTTAACTGTCATTGCGGTGACAGATTCGTCATCCAAATAATTCTTATTTTTTTTAATAAATTTTTCTTAAAATATTTATTTTAACTTTTTTGTTTTACCACTACATAAAAGTAAATTCAAGCTCAATTCTAGTTTTACCAGTGTTACCAAGTTAACATTACAAGAGTAAAACGTTTCATCACTAGTTGCAAGAAGTAGACCATTTAGACACATATTTACACATACTTTGACGATAGCATAATAAAAACCGAGCAGCATATCTCAGTGTACTTAAACTAATACAAATAACCGTTACTTCGACCTAATGTTGGTGGAAAAACAACACACTACTTATTGAAAACGGGTACACACGAAATTTCTATTATATTTTTTGGCCGAGGATCATCATCAAGTAAAAAAAGAATAAAATTATGTCTACTGATTTTAAGTAGGCTAGCTGTTAAACTATTCTGATATACACCACCTAATATGTGTCAGTTTATTTGTTTAACTGACGTATAGATGGCGCCATCAATATCATCATTAAAAAATAAATTAAAGCGCCTTTATTCTGTACATTATCGTGTCTAGTATGGTGTAAAGTAAATTTTTTAAAATCAATTTATTGGATTTTATATTTAGTTTATTTTTAAAACGTTCACAAATAGCAGATAAATCAGCCACTACTTCACCGCATAGTAGCAAGTTTCAAGACAAGTATGAACAACTGAAAAATGTGCTTTACAGTTCAGGAAGCCAAAACAATATTTAATCATTCAATATTTGTAAAGCTAGTTTATTAGTTTTACTCTGCGCTTTACACCAAATAAATGCCGTTCGTGAGATACTCTGCTGGGTATATATTACGTTGTGCTTTAATTATGAAACTTAACATTTTATATGTCGAAATTAAACAAAATTTGTATATTGACCAAATGCATTGGGTGATTTTACGTCTTTGTACCAAGCCCCCCACATTGTTTAAATTAAAAACTCCAATATCAGAAATTACGAGCAATTTATGAGCTTTTAAACAACAAATATACTCACAAATATATGGTGTTGCAATGGGTCACCCTCTAAACAGAATAATAAACTTTTAGATATAACATTACAAATAAATAAACAAAATATAATTGAAACAAATTGGTATAGAAAAAGCATGAAAACATAAAGATCTTTAAATTATAATTCATACACAACAACAAATAATAAAAAATGTGTAATTAATTCTTTAGTTGACAGAGCAATCATCCTATCAGAACCAAAATTTTACAAACAAAACTTTTAAAACATGTTAACTAAAAATAATTATCCTTAAGAATTTATTTAAAAACAAACAAACATTCGATTAAATAAAATTAAATATAAAAAAATTCTCAAATACAATAATAATCTAGTAGATTTACAACCAAATTATTTTGGAACTGTTTTCAATAATGATATAGAACAAGAAAAATTTTCAAATAATTATTTAAATATACCTTTTATACCAATATTGTCCAATAAACTAGAAAATAAAATTAAAAAACATAATATTAAAACATCATTTTACAATAATAATACTTTAAAAAAAATATATTTAGGAAATTAAAAGACAAAACAAAAACTGAAAACCAATCAGAATTAATATACAAAATAAATTGTGAAAATTGTTTTATTGGTCAAACTCAACAATGCTTACAAAAAAGAATTAATCAACATAAAACTTTAATTAAAATTTAAAAAATTAATCCTCAAAAACCTAATACAGCATTACCAGATCACGCAGTAAACCACTTACACAATTTCAATTTCGATTCACCAATAATCGTAGAAAAAGAAAAAGATCTAAATAAACGATTAATACTAGAATTGTTACACATAAAAAAATTAATAAAACAGTAAACTATAAAACTGACATAGAAAAACTAAATCTTACTAACCACAACTTAATCAATTAAAACTAACAAAAACTAAATTTAACTTAATCTAACAATCATAATATAACAAAACATAATTAAACATACTTTGTAACTAATAAAACTATCTGTTGGTATTCCTGCATAATTATAAAATTATGACACTAATAACTAACTCAACATTTCAACGTATGACTACAATTATTTAACAACTAATAATTTGTTCCGTCGTTAATACAATAAAAATCATATGTTGTAGTTACATCAAACATCCACAAACATTTAATTATGTTTTATTTAAAAATTATAATAAAATGTCTGAAAAAATATATACATGTATTTTGATATGCAGGTGCGTAGGAAATTTATTTTAATACATATGTAATTTTATTTTAGATTTAAAATTTTCATTCATATATTTATAATTCTACTGAAAAACCAAGAAATTGCAAAACGTTACGTTTAGAATATTTTACATTAATAATTGATGCCTGTGACAGTCCCATGCAAATAAAAAAAATCTCTTTAAATTTTCACCAAAATCCAAAAATAATAAGACATATAACGTATTTCCGATTTTTGAGTAAAATCTTTTTAGTAAAAGTGTATGCTTTTTAGTAAAGGAGCTAGAAACGTGGGTTTTTAACCCCCCGCTATTGAAAATTATTTGACTTTTAATTTTTACTGTACTGATACAGAATAAACATAATTTGTGCTAATTTATTCAAAAGAAACAAGAAAATTAATCCGTGTCTGAAAACTACCCCTCACTACCATTCGACAAAAAGTGAAGTACTCATTTTACCAGAAGAATCAATCGATACTACAATTCACAGCAAACTAATTTGTGCTTTTAAATGATTTATTATATTGTGCCCCTATTTAAAAACCACTCCTTATTATTATTCAACTCAAGAGTAAAGTACCAATTTTGACTAGCAGAATCAATCAATACTGCTACATTCACAGCATACTAATTTATGTTTTTTTCAGAGCACAATGTATAAAATTGGGTAATAAACAATTTAAAAACACAAATTAGTATGCTGTCAATAGTAGTATCAATTGATTCTTCTGGTAAACTAAGAAAGGGGTAGTTTTTAGATACGGCATAAATTTTCTTGTTTTTTTAATAGCACAAATTATGTTCATTTTCTATCTACACTTGTTTTAATTTTTTAATTTTTTTTGTTGTGGTCCTACTGATTCCATATGAAGCTAGCAGCGCCATGTTTTTTTTTTCAAAATAGAACGTAATACAAAATTTTTATCAGTGGCACAAATTAGCACTAAATAAACACTGTATAGTGTAATAAGTATATTTGTATTTTGCCGATTTGGTCCTGCCTACTTCAAAGAGGTCTTGCATTTCGCAGTAGCCGTTAAGATAGAAGTACTCAAGTTACTCAAAATCTAATTTTTGAGCACCATTACTCCACATGCCACTCCCATCACATGTAATCGAGTCTCCATAGGGGTAGCGCTCAAAAAATCAGAACTTTGGTACTTTGACGTTTTTAGTCCCCCTACTCAAATGCATAAACTGATTCAGTTCAAAAATTGGAAATACATCATTGAAAAGCTTATAAGTTGCTCATAGTTTCTGTTTTAGAGTTTTCAATTTGAACAATGTGGGTGGGCAAGGTTTGCAAATTAGTGAACTAGATAAACCAATAAACTGGTTTTTATGTTTTTATCCCAGTCAATAGAACAAATAATAAGTAAATTTTTGACAAAAATAATAGTAGGATACCGCCTGCAATATGTAATTGTAAATAGTATAAAGTACCTTATATTTATGTTTTATACCGAAAATGAATTGTCATTATATTGTTAATTATCATTTAGATGCAAAGAAACGTATTTTTTTCAACTTTTTTTTCTGATAGAAAAGTAATACAAATAACATGAGCACCAATTCGACTTGATCAGGTAATAACTTTCCGAGAAAAATCGGAAAAAGTAAAATATTTGAGTTTTTTTTTAATTTGTAGATCCGTCATTTTTTGAGATGTAGGATAAATCTTTCAGGAAATAAGTACTTAGTGTGTGCAAAAACCTGCAATTGCGATGCAATTAGTTTATGCACAATTGCGATTTAAATTTTTAAAGTAACACATTCAATCGAGGCTGAATTTTAACAATTTCTATACCATCAACCTAGTTACGCAACGAAGTTTGGTTTAAAGGACTTGCTCTTAGTTTAAGATTGTTGACACATTTACGCTATTCAGTTTTATTTTATTTGGGTATTTTCTTTAAGAGTTGTAAAAAACTACGTAAGTGGTGTTGAAACATATAAAATTCGTAGATTTGTCATTTTTAAGATGTAGAATAAATTTTAAAATAAATTTTCCAGGACCGTACTGCAGGCTAACTGGATCTCTTAAAGGAAGGTGAATGTAAAAAAAAGAACAAACCAATTTTTACTGGTGGAGGCGACGTTTCACACCCTTATGTGGGTGCTTCATCAAAGCCACTATTTATTGCAAAATAAAACAAACGATAATAATTACATTGCTATAAAATTTTTTGGTAAAGTATATAAACATATGGAGAACATAATTATTAAAAAAGAGGGGTTGACTAACAAATAAAAGATAATAAAAATCACGAACAATACACTTAAAACTGTAAAAAGTCACAATTATTTATTCTTTATAAAAGATTAATTCATATAACAAAGTCATATGACGTCAAAACTTGATTAAAATTTTAAATCCTGGAAAATTTATTTTAAAAATTTTTACGGAAGGAAAATCTCTTCAATATGTAGGATAAATCTTTCGGGAAATAGGAGGTGATGATGCGTACTTAGTGTGTGCCAAACCGTGCAATTGTCGGTCAATTAGTTCATGCACAATTAAGATTAAAATTTTTTAAAGCAGTATATTTAATCGAGGCTGAATGCTTGTGTGGTAGTCCAATTGTCAGAAATAAAAAAAAAATTGTAAAGTTGAAATAGAAAGATATAAAACGTATATTCTCATTTTTTGATAAAATGATATTTAATACGCAAAAAATGCATACGAAGATAATGACTGAGTGTGAGAAAACGGCAGAGTAGTGGGGTACCCGCCTGCTAGTGCCGTTTGAAGGGATTGCAATTTCTATAAACGCGCTGCGGACAGGTACTCCTACTACTTCTCCGTTTCCTTGCATTCGGTCATTTTCAGTCATCTTTGCATGCATTTTTTGCGTATTAAATATGATTTTATCAAAAAATGAGAATATACGTTTTGTTGCTTTCTATTTCAACTACACATTTTTTTTTTATTTCTGACAATCGGACTACCACACAAGCATTCAGTCTCGATTAAAAACATTGCTTTAAACAATTTAAATCTTAATTGTGCCTGAACTAATTGACCGACAATTACAAGGTTTGGCACACACTAAGTACGCATCATCACCTCCTATTTTTTGAAATATTTATTCAACATCTCAAAAAATGACTGACTTTTCACTCAGAAAAAAAAAGTTGAGAAAAAACACGTATCTCTGCATTTAAATGTTAATTAACTATATAATGACAATTCATTTTTAGTATAAAACATGAATACAATGTACTTTATACTATTTACAATTACATGGCATAGGTGGTATCCTACTATTATTTTTGTCAAAAATGTATCTCTATTTACTGCACTATTTATGAAATTGGTTTATTAAAACAATTAAACTAAAATACAATTTTAATACTACATATTAAATAAATCGATTATGTATAAACACTTATTAAGTAAAGCGATTGGTAGTGACCTAATTAATAAACGAACAAAAAAAATATTATTTAATTGTGTTAAGTAGAATTTTAATAATGTTAATTTCTTTTTGGTATAAAATTATTTTCGTGCTATTATTCGCTAGGTTTCTATTAACAAGAACTTTTATAATATGCAAAAAAATCAAGCACAGCCGCAGTACATATTTAATAATGCTTGAGAAATAACAAACTTTTATATAAACAGCATTTTTCCCGCATATTTGCAATAAATAGTACTGTTGTATGTGAAGTCTACTCAAGTTTGATGTCAACATAATTATAGTTTTGTTATAACACCTATTCCTTTGATCTAATGTTGAAATTTCAACAATTTCTATACCATCAACCTGGTTACGCAACGAACTTTGGTTTAAAGTTTGACTTGTTCTTAGTTTAAGATTGTTGACACATTTACGCTATTCAGTTTTGTTTTATTCGGGTATTTTCTTTAAGAGTTGTGAAAAACTACGTAAGTACTTTAAAAGTGGTGTTGAAACATATAAAATTTTCTTTTTAAAATATGTTCTTGATCTAATTTTGGAATGAATTTTTTCCGACAATAGATCATAATAAAAATGTAAACATTATGATAAAATTTTAATTTTTAAAGGAAACCCTAAACATTTTCCTATACTACATATAAAAAAAAATAAAAACTAAGATGAATGATCCCAAATATCTTTATTCATATCTAGCCTATAAGCAACACTTTCATTAATAAATAATAGTGTAATTGATACTTTAATTAAATCCTGCTTAAAAATAATATCGTGTGTGAAAGTACAATGTCAATTGAATGGGATTTTTGTTTATAACTATGCTGGGCAACATTTTCATTAATAATAAACACCCGCATGTATTCGTGTGTTGTAGTATCTGTTTCCAATTACAAATTTAATTTTGGACGTAGATAAAATATTGTATGGCGCACGCGTGGGAAAGGTTAATGAGTCAGTTGCGAAGTTTAAATAATTAGTAACAAAATAATAAAAATATGTACATGCGATAAAATATAGCTTCCAGTATAGCATAAAGGATTGCTGACTATCAATTAATTATATTAAATAGTCACCTGTTTTTACAAAATTTCCAAGTGAAAAATTGTAACAATATATTTCCTACCTTTCTTGATACCCTCTTTATTAAGAGAAATCGTTATTATAAACTACACATGGTTGAATTGTGAGTTAAAATATATAATCATAATGTACAATAACAAACTTTTGCTGTCTAATTATTTATCTGTTTTTAAATAAAATGTTAAGTATCAAATAATATGAAAGAGTCCAATAAGATAATCTCAAACAAAAAAAATATAAAGTCCCACAAGAACATTGCTAGCAATAGACAAGATTTTCAGGAATATACAAGCTGTTTCATTAAGCTTGGTACGCGGCTATATCTCGAAAATTATTGGGTAGGTAAGTCCGGAAGAGATGCCCCACATTTCTTCCCTTGTAAGGCTATGTAAAATGTTGAAATAAAAGTAAAGGTATATATCATATCTGTATTTATTACATAACGAAAAAAAAGCTCTAATAAACTAATTTAAGAGTATATTTTTTTACTTTATCGATTTTTTTAGAAAGTGTGACTGGCCATCTCACTCTCTTAGCCTACGGGACAGATGCCCCGAGCAGTATGGTTTGATGCCCCACAAAGAAAATTAACTTAACGCGATTTCTTTAATGCAATCACTTTTCCGCACTGATCGCAAACATTCTCATATTTGCTGCAACATTCGTGGAACCAGTTTTTGCAATGTAAACACTGTACCCAGTCATCCTTCTTTGTTGTTAATGAATAATTCTCTCCGCAACCAAGACATATTGCCTTCTCACTCATTTTGTTGGCATCACTGTCATCTGCTAAAGAGACGTTATCATTATTTTCCGATTCCCTCGATTCAGTATGTTTCTTAGACTTTTCTTGTACTTTATGGGACTTTTCCCTTCATACAACTGACTTTTCTGTTACTTTTCTTTTGTTTGATTTCCTCTTTTTTGTTAAATTTTAGATTTCTTTTTGGCAAAAACCTCAGGTGATGTTAACACTGAAACTACATTTATCTCTCGTTTCCGTACAGTTTCAATAGCTTCGACTCATGGAACAGGAGACAGAATTTCTAAAAATTTTTTTTGTGTAATATTAAACCAAGAAGGAATGCTAGGTGTTGGTTCCACCAGGACGTAAGGTGTGTTTGGCTGTAGAGGTCTCAATGACTTCCGTTGGTTCCAAAGCAGTCGAAGTAGCAACGTTAGGATTTTCATTTATGGCAAATGCATATTCTGGGATTATTTCAGGATTATAGGGATAAATCCTAGTGGCCCTAAAACCTGATATTGCATTGCTGCAAACTGCTGCTTTCCCCCACGCTTCTGAAAGTAAAAATCCAAATTGTAACCTAGTTATTTTCCTCCCAGGATTAGCTCTTATCCAGTCGTTACTTGCATTTGCGTATGCCGATTTCAGAGCTTTAAATACTACGCGATCAAAAGGTTGAAGGAAGTGCGTTGTGTGTCTGGGTAAAGTTAGAATGATCATTTTGTGTTTTTTGGCAAATTCCAACGTTCCACATTGCAGTGCGAAGAATGTCCGTCTACTACTAAAACGGCTTTTTCTTCAGGTTTTCGTGGTAAAAAATGATTGCACAACTAGTTTATAAAAGTTTATATGCAGATTTTTTAGACAAGTAAACAAAGCTTCCTGGTGGCATGCCGTCCTCATATTCTCTCTTCTTATTTTTTCCCTTTATTATGCAAAATAGCGGTAGAAAGTTACCTTCAGCGTTGCAACATGCCACCAAAGTAACAGTTTCTCGTTCGATGTTACCGAAACAAGCTTGGATCTTTTGGTCGCAATGACATGAGAGGGATGATTATTTAATTTCCCCGTCTCGTTCATATTAAATACACTTCAGGGTTTACCAAATAGTTCGTTTTTCTCTAGTACTGACCGCAGTAAATTAAATTATGATTGCACACGTTCTATCGACATTCCTTAGGCTCGTGCTAATGATAAACTCTCACTTTTGCAAATTGACAAACATGGATGGCGTCGTAAAAAGAAATCTAGCCAATCACATCATCCCTCTTTTTCAGAATCGACGTTGAGTTTGTGTTTTAATTTTAAGACAACTGCGAATTTATAAGCAATTTTTGTGAGATCATCTCGAGTTGGAGCAAATCCTCTTTTCTCTAGTTTTTCAATATGTCGCACCAGTTTGTTTTTCCAAATAATAAGTCAGGCCCCATTGCAGATTTTTTTTTTTTGATTTTCTAGCACCCTTTTACGTCCGTAAATTCTAGAAGCTTTATTAATACCAAGACGACCATCCTTATTTGCTTGCAGAGCTTCAATTAGTTGATCGTTGGTTCACTGTCCTCTTGTAGAACATATCCTTTTATATTCGGTGAGCATATCTAAAAGAATAATTAAAAAAAGACAAATTTTAAAAAGGGCATTTTTACCTAAAGTAAGTGAGGCGTCTTTCCCAATAATATGGGAGAGATGCCCTACTTGGCAGCGTGTAGTAGAAAGCGGGAAGAAACTTATTTGTAGGTTATGAATACTGCAGATGCATTGATTTGTATGAAACATTGTAAAACTGTCATCAAACATTATACTAAATAGGTATATTAACTGTTAATAAAAACTCTGAATAAATTCTGGATTAATAAAAACAAATAATTTGCTGCAACTCACCGCTATTTTATTCACTAAATATCAAAACACTACACACAACCCCAAATGCACATTTAAAGCATTTGTGAAGGTTACGCCGACATCTACCTTAAAACGTAGAAACCATTGACCGTGGCCATCTCTTTCAGTGGGGCATCAATCCCGGACTTACCTATAGAAATTCGGGGAAAAATGTTTATTACTAAAATGACTTTAACATTTTGACAGCATTTATGTGTGGGTGGAAAAATGAAAATATAGAATAAAATAACGTAGTGCCATTTAAAAATCAGAAATTGAAGTCAACTTTTGGTAAAACTGAAAGTACCATGCGGATGAAAATATTTTAGGATTTAGATTATTAAGAGCCATTCTCGAGCTTTTTTTCATCTTTACCACATTATAACGCACATCAATTTGAGCTGATGAATTTTAATGAAAAGTCGTTTCATCACCTCCATCGCCCAACAAACAACTCTTCAAGATGAAACGCTAAACCGCTTCTGCAACATCCAAAAACGTCACAATTGCTGTAATATCTGTAAACACTATAACCGCTACTTCAGCTATCAACCCTAAGTTTTCAAAGTACTGCTAGTCGCATGCATGTACCAAAGCTTGCATTTGATACACCCCACAATTCTTATCATGCCCAGTTTCGGCGTCTTAG
The DNA here is from genome assembly GCA_030710515.1 of Abscondita cerata. Lineage (NCBI taxonomy): Eukaryota > Metazoa > Arthropoda > Insecta > Coleoptera > Lampyridae > Abscondita > Abscondita cerata. The sequence goes on from JALBCR010002895.1 coordinate 146,095, forward strand.
CGCTGTTAAATACAGCACACCCACGCACCAATTTGCCTCTGCAGTAAACAACACTGAAGCATTTTAAGTAATAACAATACCAAGATACACAACACGGCAGTATCTTAAGTAAAAAACGCCAACACAACCCTTGCTACAGCAGCATCCGCAGCGTGCAACAACAAAACTCAAAACACGTCAGCACCCCCAGCAGCAACCACACAACCTACAACACGACAGCTCATCCAGCAGCGCTAACAAAAATTTTGATTTGTTTATCTTTGTTCATCTACCTCCAGCATACTTGCCCACAAACTATTTCACCGATACGAACCAGGAATTCACTAACAACAAAAAAATAGATGGCAACCCTATATAATTAATAAACCCCATAACTAAGTACATTTTAGTACCAATCTAGACATCGACAAAATGAGATGATAGATGTCTGTTTGTGGCACCTTGTTCTAAGAAATTTAAATTTCTTGTATTTACTGGATTAGAGTTTGTAAAGAACGGTGCAAAATGGCTAGTCCTCTCCTCATCACATTCCACACATGTTTGAAGGTATTTAAATCTATTAAAAGCAGTGCCAACGACAAACAAACAACAAACGTCTGCTTGTTAGAGGAAGTCCATAGTTGGACGAGCAATTTAGATCTAAGTAAAATAGTAAAGTGGTTTGTAGAGCATCATTATCATAAGCCGCAGTTCGTTGCTGAAGGCAACATTATACTATTCAAACCCCCAATGTTGCCGTTCTCTGCACCAGTTCAAACGTTGACGACAATGGTCTGCAGTCAAAGAAAGCAGTAATCGTGGACGGTATAGAAAAAGTAAAAAAGCTCAAAATAGTGTACGCATGGTAACAACTTCTTCTTCTTTTCCAAAACATTAATCAGCTATTTGACACGCAGTAACTAAATGGTCTCATAAAACTAATTACTTGATACGCCTTTCTTAATACTATAGTTAGTACGTCTTGGTTGGCCAGTTAGTTTTTTTTTTCTCTGTTTTCTTCTGTCCACACGCCACACACATTACCGTCATTGCAGTACAATTAACATTACGGAAAATTTCGCAATAAAATAAACCAGCAAAAATTCTTAGCCCTCTTAAAGTCGATACTATAGTGATAATTTGGAAGTCTCAAGGCATTTTGTTAGATTTAGCAATTGTAGAATGAGCTAGTTATCTCTTATAAACGGTTTCTTCACTCACACTAAGAGATAAAATATTGTTTTTGCAAAAAAATTATTTTCAATGAACTGTTGCCATTATCAAAATTAAAAAACTTCTAATATCACTGGGTATATAAGAAAATAGCACATTTTTCTAAACGACTTAGTCAATTCAAAAACATCTAGTTTTGTTAATCATAAACAATACCCAAACAGAGATACATCAAATAAACAAATACTTAAAAAATTCAAATTTAAAATACATATTATCCTAAACCTGCACCAACGATTTTAATTATGTTATTGATTTCATAAATGGTAATTGCATTCTATAGAAATTAAAATTTAAAATACCGTTTAAGTCAATTTGTAATTATAATTTTTTAGTGTGTGTTACTCCAATAACAAATCAACAAATTAACTCTCCACTGAAAATTACGTAGAAATTACACCATACGTAGTGGTTTATACTATCGATAAGAATATGGTAGTCATAAGACATTGACGAAACAACAGCAATTGTTTTCATTATTGGCTAGTAGTTAATAATAAAAATTATTGACCATTACGAGGGAATGAAAACATTTTCTGTGAAATTTATAAAATCAGTAGAACTATTAATTTCATAACAAATAGTAAATCAATAATATTTTTTACATATACATAATTTACGGTGGAAATTTATAAACCTCGCAAATGTTAACAAATATGTTTTCACCTTGCAAAAAAGCATCAGCGTATCTAACAATATTTTTTACATCGACGTTCGACAATAAAATATTCCAACTGAATAAAGATAAATATAATCTGAGTACTCCTATATCGTTCACCATAAGCACCTTCTTTTAACTTTGAAGGTATTGTGTTGCAAATTTTGCTTTCCATATAACCAAACACAAAAGATTAAGGTATGTGTTACAAAAGCAACCGTCATTTTTGATACTTCGCCTATCTTATTTATGACGGATTTAGATTGTAATTCTCTTGCAATTTTAGAAACGTTATTTTTATTTATGACACTTTAACTTACAGAGTTTAAATTTAAAGGTAGAGATATAACACAAATCGATTTTTATGTATTGAGCTTTATTCAAGTTTATTTCAAAACTTATTTACTAACACGTAATAGCGTACTCTAGAATAGGTTTTATAAATGTATTAGATAAGACTTTCGGGATTTATTTGAATTGGATTGTAGACATAAAAATGCAATTTCCAAACGTTTGTGAAGCGTAAAAGTTCAGTTGCAACATTTAATATTGTATGTATAGCATTGCAACTTTTTGTACAATTACCTACAAATTTGTTTGTATACTATACTACTATCTTTCAAACCAAGCAAGTTACTAAAATAAAAAAACCACTATGTAATTTGGATCTCAATCTTACTTTTAAAATAGATAATGGTAATTTAAGTAACGAGAGTAGAAAGTAACCTTTGGCATAACAGCCCGAGCGTGGCATGTAAGCCAGTTCTACTCTGAGATAGAAATCACGTACAATATTTTTTGTGCTGCTGCTACATGTTTTGTTTTAATTTTAAAATGAACAAAGCTTCAAATATTATGTTGGTACTACAGTACTGCTAAAACAAATTTTAAATTTGAACTTCAAACTACCAACTGTTATACAGTGAAATAGCAAAGACTAAAGTTATTCAACTTGTGTAGCGTTTTTATTGCATTTCTAATTAATATAAAAAGTTTTTAAATGATTTTTACACCTTACACAAACTTCTTCTTTCATAATTATTCATTTGGAGTTCTTAATTATCTCTAGAATGCTAATTTAAATTTTACAACGCTCTAGTGTTGTTTTGTATTTTCAATAACGCTTACAGTAAATAGAAACCGATGTTTTAGATTAAAGCAGCACAAAAACAATTTTGTTTTGACAGTGCAGCGTGTTGCTTTTGCCAGAAATACCAATTTAAATATGGTCGTACTAAAAAGTTCAAAAAATTCTGGGGCGTGAAGACACTAAAAACGATGATGTTGCATTAGTTAAGGAGCCCATTAGAGAATCGAAATGACACAAATTATAAGAAGGTATGTTTTACACCCAAATAGAAAAGAGAAGTATAATTTTCCAAGATGCAAAGTGTTGAGAGAAATTACATGATAATCTGAAAAAAATCTTCTGCGCTGTGTATTAGGTACGGTTTTTTTGACACTACTGCTTCATTGCTTATTTCCAATAATAAGTATGTGTCAATTAAAATCTAACAAATGTGATTTAATATCAATGACGATGTCAATTGACAATTTAATTAAACAAATAGTATAGTCGGTTACAGCAAACATTGTGAATACCTCATTCTAGTATCATGCTGTAGTAAATGATATTACTATATTACTAATTATATATACTAAGTGACATAGAAAGAAGAACACCCAGTAATAATTAATATTTTGTAAATTTTTTTTTGGGAATATATTTGTTTATATTAAGATAAAAACGATCAGTTTTTCAGCCATATTGCCCTAGCGGTTGTTTTGTTAACCTCATTCAAAAACACTTACGATTAAGTAGCCCTAAAACAATGAATTAAGCATTTGTAAGTACAGTTGTCATTTAAGCGATTTAAATTGCATTTTAAAGAGCTTTTTTAATTCAATCATAATGCCTCCAGTGCGAAGACGCCATAATTTTTGGCAATTAAGCGAGTTTGATAGAAGTAGAATTGTGGGATTGCGTGAGACTGGTTTGTCTATAAGAGATATAGCCGCTAGAACGCAACGGAGTTTAAACACTGTGGCAGTTTGTGTTTGGGCATAGAACCAAGAGGGCCGTACACGAAGAGCGAGAGGTACAGGACGTCGTCCAAGATCCACAGAACGCGAAAATCGCCGTCTTAGACTATTGGCTTTACGGGACCGCTTCTCTTCTACACGGGCGATTGCGGACCAGTGGTTTGAAGAACATGGAAGACCGATTGGGATGCAAGCCGTTTATAAACCTTTGGGCTCATTTCACACCGTCCCCTATTTGTGCTACCACTGACTCCAGAGCATCGACGTTATCGTCTAGCGTGGTGTAGAGAACGGGCAAATTGGGACCAAGAATGGAATTTAATTGTCTTTAGTGATGAATCCAGATTCTGTTTGAGTATGCATGACGGTCGTGCAACGGTAAAAGACAAGATCCCCAATTTTCTGTAAATAGGCATGTGCACCACACAGTTGGAGTTATAGTATGGGGAGCTATTGCTATTGGAAGTTGGTCATCTTTGGTCTTCATTAGAGGTAACATGACCGCTGCGCGCTACATCCACGAGGTCGTAGTCCCCCATATCGTACCTTATGTTCAGACCATCCCCAACAGCACATTCCAACAAGACAACGCACGACCTCATGTTGCTAGGGTTTCTTTGGTTCAGTTTGAGGCCAATCAAATTGCTTTGTTGCCTTGGCTACCAAGATCTCCCGATCTTTCGCTCATCGAGCACGTCTGGGATATTAAGGGAAGAAGATTACTCAATTTACCTCACCCTGCACAAACTCTAGCGGCTTTGCAGCATCAGTTACAGATAGCATGGGATGAGATACCTCAAGAAGAAATTGATCACCTCATTAGAAGTATGCCCAGACGTGTTAATGAGTGCACAAGACATCGTGGTGGAGCAACACATTATTAAGTTTTTTGAATTTAATTTTTATCAAATTGTGATCGTTTACTAATCTAATTCGTATACACTAGTATACCAAAAATTGTTTAAATAAATTCATTATTACTAGGTGTTCTTCTTTCTATGTCACTTAGTATATTTGTACTTTACTAGATTTTGATATGCTTGATAAAGAAAGTTTTGAATTTGCTAAAGGGGGGCCAATTTAGTTTTTTTAAATTATAATATTTCAATAAATGAAAAATTAATTCATGTTGCGTCGACTGCAACAGAAACGAAAATTTTAATAAATCGTATATTTTATTGTTGTTCACTATACACCATACAACCAAGGAAAATTTATTTCGAGAAGACTACTACTTTTCTACTAAACTATTAAAGAGCATTCTCACCACCAAGATCAGCATTATGCAGATATAGTTCAATGATATAAGTTGTACAAATTAATTGAAAAATACTCACTAGCGTTGTGTAATGTGTGGAATTACATTACACAACGCTAGTGAGTATTTTGACATTTTGTTTTTTCCCAAAGCCTTCCATAACTTAATAAATACTAATAAAACTGTAAAGTCATTAAACATTTGTAACTGTTATTGAATTAGTAACTAGTGGTTGTTATGATTACTGCAAAGTTTAAAAAAACTAGAACAGCAGTGTAGTTTTATCAAAATATTGTTAATAGCCTAAAAACAACTGAAGATACAATGCGTACTGTTAATTAGACTAACCTTAAAATTTAATTTTACATTCATTTCTGGCATCAGAAATAGTAGGTGCAATTGAAAAATGAAGGTTTTTGATTGTAAACTTTGAAAAACTGCAGTAGACAAATGCGATACGACAAAAGTGTCAGATTTAAAATATCGGCTGAACCTCTACAAATTAAAACACAAAAAATCATTTATTTTTCTTCAATGGTTCAAAAGTAGTTAATATCTTAAGAGGTCCCTGCAAATCAATTTTTTGCATTAAATGTTACATATGTCAAAAACTATGACACGTGTCTTGACAATATGATAATGCTAATCATAATATTTAATGTAGATTTCAGGTATAATGTCAAAATAAGGTCATTTCATTAAAAAAAAAGATGGCGTCAATTTCCAGTATATCCGGAAGTGCCGTCATTTTTTAAATATTTTAGTTAGAGTTGAAGTAGTAGAGTCTAGCTATACTTCAAATATTGATTTCAAAAAATTGATATGTTTTTAAGCGAAGAGCGACGCTAATTACCCTGTATATTAATACTTGTTTGGTCTGTGGAGCCGGTCAATTGAACACTCCGTTTACTTTTTAGCCTCAATTTCTTTTTAAAAATATGTTTGTCACATGGAGGGATCGAACCTACGACCTTTGCCTTATTAGCTCTAACAACTGAGCTAATTGGCCTCTTGCCTGTGTGTTTCCTGTTTTTATATGTCGCGTTACGACACTTACACAAGGTTTATTATAAATTTGTAGTTATTGTAGACAAAATGGCAATTGATTACTTATCGCAATTTTTCTTTTTTATGATGTTATATGAACAAAATTGATATGAGCAACCCCTGCTTAGTTACAGCTCCTCAAAAACTGTCTCAGATAACTGGTTTTAACTTTTTCTTGAAAACATAAAAGTTACAAAATTTAAAATAACACATTTTTGCTGTCGAAAAAGCATTAAATGAATATTTTTGTGGTTCTAGACAAATATGTTTGATTTATTGATGTATTCTTCTAGTATTTAAAATTGTGGCTAGAACCGTATGAATATCATTGACTTGAGTAAGTGCTTTTGAAAGATATACGCCTTACGGAAATAATTCATTCTTTGAATTATGCATTGCTAATATGAATTTGGACCAAGGTTTTAGATCTCGCTTTAAGAATTTAGAATCTGACATTCCTAATAAAAGAATTGAATTGAATTGTAAACGTAATATAAACAGGGTAATTACACGCTAGCTCGGGGTGCGAGGTGGGTGCGGAAAGACTTGCCTTACTGCAACTCAAATGCGGCTGAAATGCCAATAAATCAATCGACAAAAATTGTCTAAATCGGAAGAGTGCTAATCAAGGTCACGACAATTTATACTCCTAACTCTTGGTTACCAGAAACTGGTCCAAGATGGAACTTACTTTGAAAAGGAATACCGTTCAATATGAAATATTTGCACAAAAATACATGAAAGCAATAAAAGCAAAAGATTTCGTCACAAATTTATAAAAGTTTATTGCATTGAAAAGAAACAAAATTTGTACATGATGGGCAGTAATTAAAAAGAGTTTTATCAAATAAACATTTTAAAAGAAAACAGTCATTCATATTCTGAACGGATCAAGTGATCGTAAATCAAAAAAAAAAAAAAACGCCAATTGTATAGTTACAAGAGGAGGGAAAAAAAGCCACCCCTAGAATTGGTTTCGGTACTTTTTTCCTGTTTTATATTTCAGTATTTAAAAATTCATTTCAAATAGATTGATTCTTTTTAAACAAAAAAGGTCTCTTGTATTTTTTTGCAGTATCGACGGTTTTTGAGATAGTTATTGCATTGTTCGTGGATATAAAATAAGTTTAAATAATGTTCATTGGAGTAATTATTTTGCATAATTACTTACAGAAGCAGTGCTGTGACACTAATCCGGTAAAAATTTTAATGACAATATTTATTTGTATTCCACGGCACGCTGTACTTGATATTTATGATAAATTAAATATTTTTTAAAATAACTCAAGAACATTACATTTTAGGTATAGGGAATGCTGGTATTAGACAAAGATAATCAAAAAAGAAAGCCGCTCATATTATAATATACATTATGTTTTATTTAAGCGACTAAATGAACATTGAAGTTGTCTAAGTGTGACCTCCTCTTTTGAACACACACATAAGTTTCAACTCTCATAAACGCATAAAAAAATTATTTATTAGAATTTAACATAGGGGCGTTATTAATTTTCAAAGTTGATTAATAACTTCAAAAATGTTAATTTTAGAATTAATAAATGTTATTAAAAGTTGTCTTAAAAGATTAAGTAGAATTCGAATCTTGCATAAAAAACATAACATGCTATTTAAAATAAGGAAGTTTGCGTCAACTTCCGGTACATCCGAAAGTGCTGCACCCGTGTCATTATTTTCATTAAATAGAGCACCTCTGAAACACTTTCTGCGGAAATTTTCAGTTTCAATTTATTTGTAGTTTCACCATAACGTCTAATGCACCCTGCATAGTTTGATTCGAGGTTTGTTTTTTACCAAACAAATTTGGGTTGTTACATTTCTAATCGGTTTTCTTTAACAATTTGATTCGAAAAACTCCATCCTTATCACTCTCATGTGCCATTCGGTGTTGCGTTGTTAATAATTGACAGATTTTCTCGTAAAATTGCTAGACAACTGATTTTAAACTTTTACTCGGCAAAATACAAACCTCTTGTGCAATTATAAATAAAAATATTATTTTTTGAGCTTTTTTGTTCTGATCAAACTAAAATAAAAAATACGTTTTCGGGTTTACATCGAAGGAGGGGGTGTTAAAATAAACGACTAGTCCTGAAATGAGAAATAAAGGTGCTCTAATGTTTGTAGTATTAAGGGCGTCTTTAGGAGGCACTACATCCGTTTACATAGAACAAACGGTTTACGCCGAATCTTATACAGGGTGTTTCATTAATCAGTACAGAAAATGAAACTGGAGATTCCTTGCAAAATTTAAAGGGGGTTTAACATAAAAAAAAATTTCCTTAAAGCCTCCCCTGAAGAGTTACAGCCCCTTAAAGATGTGTAAAAAATTCACATTAATCGATTTTTTTCTGAAATGACTGAAATAAAAAAGAAATCTAAACATTCAAATACTACTACCAAGAAGCCTCCATAATTTCATAATTTTATTCACCCTTGTTCTCTGCAGGGGGTGAGTCTTACTACCCCTTAGAGTTTTTTACCAGAACTTTTTAACTAATTTTTTTTTCAATTTTAAAATTCAGATTTTGGAGGGCCAATTCAATTAAAAACTTTTTGTCTCTTAAAAATTTCACGTAAACTCAATACTTTTCACCAAAAAATAAATTAAGCGAACTTGCAGAATTTTTAATTAATAAGTTGCGTATGCAAGTTTGACATAAATAACAATATTATTATTAACTATCATTTTTAATTTAAATTAACAATATTATTTCAGAGAGTGTTCAAAATGGGCACCATTTTCTTGAATACAGGCTCTTATTCTTTTGAACAAATTTCCGTTAACGCTACCTAGCATTGCTACAGATTGTCTAACTCTTCAGGGAGGCTTTAAGGAAATTTTTTTATGTTAAACCCCTTTAAATTTTGCAAGGAATCTCCAGTTTCATTTTCTGTACTGATTAATGAAACACCCTGTATATGTTTCTGATACTTAATACATATAAATTGAGACATAAAAGCGGAGTACATTAATAAATTAAAAGTCGTTTTTGAAAGTAGGTACCTTTCTCCCTATTGAATTATGGGTACGACCTCAAACGGCATAATATAAAAGTAGAATACAACTTACTTGATGACGTATGCATCTGCAACAAAAAACATTAAATATTACTTAAATAATAAGAAAAGCATGCATTTTAATATTCTATATTAGGTTTAATAAAAAGGATACGTACTACCGTTTCTTAAGGAAGTTTTCCTTACGCCTCCAGTTTCACAAAAATCACACCAGGTTTAATGTTCTAAAACGCGAGCTTTAAAATTTTAAAAGTAAGTGAACACTGCACAATCAAATAGTTCTTTTAATAAAACATACTTTCATTTTTCTAATAAACCAATTACAGAATTAAAATTACACGTCATTCACCGGCGCGTAGGAAAGCAATACTGTTTCAAAGCCGTCTTGGTTTAAAATTTTGCAATTACAAGGAAGTTATTTATTTGTTACGTATTTTAATAAATGTTGCGTTAAAAAAACTTTCAATTGAAGAAACAGTGTAGTATTAGAAGACTGTTATCGTATTTATAAACAAAAACTAATAAGGTTGTATTTGTACAGGGTGAGTCGTAAATAATAAGACGGTAGTAATACTATAATTCACCCGCGTTGATCTTTCTCTGATACTTTGTTATTCCTATGTAGGATTTTGATGCTTTTATCAGATTATATTGAGTGGTAGGTACTCATATTTTTGCTTTATGGTGCTGTTACACGTTTTTTTAAATAATGATTACGCTTATTTCTAATTTTTGCGTTTCCTTCTCTCTCTTTTCTTAAACTTAGAAAATTAAATAAACGTGACCTTTTTTGTTTACATTCTTCTTGCGTTTTCGTTGATAGATTATTATACAGGGTGTAACAAAAAGGTAGGTCAAAATTAAACCGCATATTCTGGGGCTAAAAATAACTCAATTAAACCTAACTTACCTCAGTACAAATCTGCATGCAAAAAAAGTTACAGGGTGTAAAATTTTTTAAAAGTTTTTGGTAATATTTTCCTGAATAAAAGACGATTTCAACAAAATTTGGTATTCAGCAGTTTTCAGCATGAGAAATCTAAATCTGATTACAGTTTAGATATACATTGTAGAGGGCGCTACCAGCAGCACTTCGCGTACGTTAAAATATTTATAACTTTTTTGCCCCTCGGTATATTGGATTGTTGTTCAAAGGTTTTCATTCCTTGGCGTAATGAGCTCAAAAAAATATACTTGAAAAATGTCAATTCGGCCAACCGTTTCCAAAAAAATCGACACTGAATCTTTAGTTGTTATCGAGATACGACCTCTTTTTCATACCACAAAAATTCCGAATAACAAAAAATAAAGTATAAATTAATTTTTAAGTTATTCGCTAGTCCCAAAATTTTTATTTAATTTTACTTATTTTGAAAAAATATTACACGGTGTCAAAGTTATAATTACTTACTTTGTCAAACTGGACTTGCCAAAATCCCGAGCTCATATTAATAAAAAATAAATATTCTTACTATTTAGTTTTGATAGTATGTCCTGAGTTGTTGGAATAAGAAAATATTTAGGTTTGATCGCTTTGTTTTTTAGACATGTTTTCTACTATCACCAATTCAGTTGGATAATTCATCTTATCAATCCTTCTTCGACATCATTTATCACAGTTAAAAACTTTCTGTTCTATTAATGTTAACATTGTGGCACTGCTTCTACTGCGAAGTGTTCTTCAATAACTTTGACTGTCTTCCCTTCTGTTCGGCTGATACAATAGTTAATGCAATCACCAAGTGGTCAATTCGATAACTTAAGTTATTTCTTCCAATTTTTTTGATTTAATTTAAGAACTTGTTTTTTAGGGACCCTTTGGGGTTGGTTTACGTTAAAACAAAGCCTTGAAAAAGCTTTTGTTTGAGGGACGAAACGTCGGCCAGTTCAACGTAAAAGTTTTGTGATAAATTCGGTTTAAATGGTAGGCACTTTTACATAATCTTGTCTCAAATACCGTACACAATTCTGTCTCAAATCAATCTTTCTCGTAGAACTCCAAATTCACATGTTGCTGATTTTTTACGTAATTGTGTTAAAAATGATTCAAATGATTCTCTTTCAAGCTGAATCACATTATTAAAGTTAAGTCGTTACAATTAAATGATTGAGGAGGAACGCCAAAAGTCGTTTCGTATAACGAATGTGCACTTCTTTAGACCTTTAAAACAAATAAATGGTCCGCTACTTAAAATAACATAAAAACCTCATGGATTTTAACAATCACCAAATAAATTAACGGTTAAATATAAATTATAAAATATTTCTAATAAAACATTTATATTTAATCGTTAATTTATTTGGTAATTTAAGTTTAACACGTTGTTTAAAAATAACCCATATTTGACATGAAAAATCGGAAGAATCAAAACAAGATTTTTTGGCAAAGTTTTATAAAAGTACATTTGTTTGACTTAACACGAAATTAATACATATGCATTGATGTAATTTAATTGAAAAATAAAAAAGAAATACAAGTAATAAGATATGCAACTAACGTAATATTAATTCTAGAAATAAATAGAAACTTAATTATTACTCATCTCACTAATGCCTTTACATATCCACCGTCTCATTCAATGCATGTTGGCACGTAATTCTTTTCTGATCATTTCTGGAGAAATTTCTTGGCATTTTCTAAAATTATTTTTATATATGGTCAACATCTTGAAATGGCCCTTCCTGGTAAACTTTTGGCGTTCATGCTTTGGCAAAAAAAGTTCTGTTAATTTGTTTTTATAAATGCCTCACCACACACGTTAGTCTTGAAGCAATATTGGTCATGAGAGTTTATTACAAAATTGGGATTTTCATCACACCACCAGCGAAAATGTTGTGACGTGACAATTATATTAGACAAGAATGTTGCCTCATCAAAAAAAAAATGCGAATCATAAAAAAAGGGTATTCAAATTCTCCTTGGATGCAAAAATCAAAGCGCTTATCATAGTCTCTTTTTTTGAATGTGTGCACTATTTTTAGTTTGAATGCTCTGTATTTATTCAGTTTTATAATTCTTGCTACTGTATCTTTACTGACATTTGTTGCATCAACGATTTCCTTTTTGGGCAATGACAAGTACTTCAAACTGAGTATTATCATCGGCAACCAATTATCGGCGTTTTACGTCAAACCTATTTCTTAATACTTTCATCACTCTTAAATTTATATATTAACAGTTGAATGGAAATAATATATTAAAAAACAAGTGCCACAACAACACTTTTGTAGCACGAAAACAAAGTCTGCAATTGTTGGAGTGCGACGTAAAGTAGGTGTGGCACGTGTTTTTTATACTATTTTTTCTATTTTGCAAAAATTTACTTCAAATACTCCAAGAAATAAATGTTAATATTTGATCTATGTTTTTTTTGGTTTAAAGGTATGTTGGTAGAGTTGTTGATATCCTAATAAAATTAGCAACAAATGCTCTTGAATGTTTGCTATCTTCAAAATCATGTGTTGAGTTTGTTAATCGCCGTTTAATTCACGAGTTAGTTACATAACTTTTCCGTCAACCATATTTTGTAATTTTAATAAAATTATATACTTTAATAATTTTAGAGAAGAAATGGTATTGTGAACACACTTTTGGAAAACACCGTTTTGTGAAATTACCACAAATTTTTAAATATATAACATAACCTAACTTCACCATTTCTACTTTTTTGTGAGTTTTGCTTTTAATAATTATTTACTTTTTCGTCTTTTGTAATGGCTATTGCCAACAGTATTTTATATAAGGTCACTAAGATGATGATGGAAAACTAAATTACTCAATTTTGATTGTTTTGTCGAAATAAAGTAGTTTTCATCACAGTAAAACAAGAAGTACTAAATTTTTTGTGGGAACGGATTTGTGCTTAATCAATATAATGGTCCACCTACAAAGACAACACCAGAAGTGTTTGACAATGTTCAAACAAGTTGAACTTTATATAAACACTTGTCGCATCATACCGAAGAAAGATATTTATATCCTCACTGTATGCAAGAAGTTTACCAACTTATTGAGACTAATTATCCTGCAGATATTCAACACTGTCATTAGCTTTGCAACACTTTGTTTGGTATTACTTTTACCGTTCTGTCATTTTACAGAACATGTGCATGTAGAGTTTAAAGAAAAAACATTTTGTTAAAGTGGTCCCGCTACATATCCTATTTTAAGGAGTCGAAATTTTTAAAATTTTGATTTTCTTCCTTACTTACAGAATTTAGCTTTTGAACAATAAATAAACAATATTGAAAAACTGCGTGAGAGTATAGTTTGTAAAATAGATAAGCTGAACACCTTTAAATGTGATTAAACGATATCATTAGAATGTTGTGTACAGAACAAAAATGTGGTAAATGTCTGTGTAAACATATTAAAGATTTATTACAATTGTAGATTAATGTCGATTTGTTATTATTAAAATTTGCTTTGCTACAAATTACAACAGATTTTTTGTTTATACTTTCATGTTGTAGTTGATTAAAGATAAAACGGCAATATGTATGTATAGTAGTATATAGCCTATACTAAAATCAATTTTGTTTACAATAATGTAAGTCAGAAATGCGCGGGCGACGGAAGAATATTGTTTGTTAAGTTCTGTTTCATAAATTAAAATTAAATTTTCTTTGAATAGTAAAATCTACTTAATAAAAACTAATCAAACAGAACCTCACTTAATTTTCTTACGTCAAAACTAAAACTGTAAACTATTTGGTTTTACACTAACATTTATAAAATCCGTAAAACAGTACGGAAAAAGCTTCTATTTCCGTATCGTGTATAATACGGAAACAAAGCTATAGAAATTGCGAAATAGAAAAATATTTTTATTGGGATGTCCATTATTAAAAATAATTGCGGTTTCTCTATAGGTTTTATAATTTTCTCCTACAAGACGATTTCTATTTTCTCTTCACTATTTAATAACGCTACCATATTTATGGGTAAAATTCTAACGCGTTTTGACGGTTACTGTCAAAAACTGCTATCAAACATTTGTTAGTTTGTCAGTACATCCTAGATTACACGTACCTAACTACAGTAAAATTTGCATCGTTCTTGTACTTAGAAAAACATTTGAACATGATTAAATTTTTTTAATATACATGGATACAATTACATATTCGAACATAGTTTTTAGTTGTGATAAACTTGATTTTATAACATTTCTCGATATTGTCAATTTTAAAGCTCCTGGATCAGAATCAGAAAAAAATTTAAATCATATCCCTGCAAGGAGCATCCATAGCTTTAAAATTTAAGTAGACTGCTAGTAAGCTATGCGATCATGTCAATCAAATAGCATTTGTGACATTCATTTTCCGTATTTTCCCAAAAACCAAATCTAAGATTACTCACGTTTCTATTTTGCGATTTCTACTTGAAAAATGGTCTACACATTTTCTGAACAGACTAATATGTTGTTAGTGTTAGACTTTTGGAGTGGAAATTGTCGGAAAAGCGTAAGGGTTTACGCAGAAAGGTTCCCAAATGGGATTGACATGATCGCATAGCCTACTAGCAATTTCTAAGCGTATGGATGCGCCGGCGCAAGGACATGATTTTAATTTTGTTCTGGCCGAACTAATAACATTACCACAATTTAACAAGAGAAAATTGTTCGTTTTATTTGTCAGATATATTTTGGTTTTGTATCGTTGCCGGTTGTTAAAATATTATTATTTATTTGAGAATGCACGTATGAAAACGATTTTTGTTGACATAAGAAATTTGTCCACATTACACAGAAAAACGTCTTCGGAAGCAAACAACCAGCATACAAAAAAACCTCTGCTAAAGCCATGTACACACCTTTTAGAAACACCCTGTATATTAGTCAATCTGTAAAGCAATGCAAAGCCCGAAATAAAATTAAGCTAAATCGATGAAATCAAAAATAACAATGTAAAATTGTTGCGTTTAATCTCCATAGAGCTCCATTTAATTATAAAATAGCAATCAATTAAAGTTTACCACAAATCGTTGTTAGTGGATTAATGAACGTTGTGTGTCATTATTCAATTGAAAAATGCAGCCCTTGAATTGTGTTGTGCAAGTGGTTAAGTGAAATTGACGTCACTGATACTGCCACCAGAGTCACTACATCACTACACTCCATATTATTTCATTTCCATTTCCATTGGTTTCCGGAAGTGAGCCAGATTTTTTTTATTCGTAAACAGCAATAAAACAATTACTTTCAAATGACGTCATTTGAGAAAGCAAAAGTTATTTAAGTTAATTTTATGCCTAATTTCAAAGTAAGTATAATGAATAACAATAAACTTTTACCACCATGTGGCTGGTGCAAAACACGTTGGAAGGACGTAAAAGTACGATGGTAGCCAATAGCAACCAAGACAAAAGTAGCACAAGGTCGTCATTATGACGTTCATTTAACGTCTGTTTTTGTCATATCAGTCGTCAATTTGATCATACTTGTGACGTCAAAAGAACTTTAAAATAACCCTTATTTGTCACATCTAAACTGACGTCATGAAAAGACATCAAACTGACGTCATTGAATAGTACCAGTAAATGACGTTAGTTGGGTCTACATAATCACGCTTTCAGCACTAAAAATGCAGGTTCAATAACATTCACTTAATTTATTAGTTTATATAATTTACAAGGTAGTATGTGCTTCTGATTTATCAACAAACGTCATATTTGTAGCACAGTATTTGCATATAATACAATAATTTTTAAACTTTTAAAACCATTTTTAATACTATCAATAATTACTAAAGCGAAACACAAAACTCTGTACAAACGTGTGAAACGTACTACGTTAGTACTATAGACAAAACAAAGAGATACGTACGTTAATTAACACACCCCTGACCCCGTAAAAAAACCCTCACAGAGCAGTAGACGATCAAGTCAGGTGCTAGTCCTTGGCAGGAAACTTTAACGAGAACACACAAAAGAGTAAACAAGTTCCATCGTATATCATGTACGTTCGGCGTTTTTTAAGTTTTGAACTAGACCAGACAAAACGTAAATACTATGAGTTCCTGTTCGCACATGTGCAGAATCAATTAAAATTTGTGGCGCCAATAATTTGAATCTTTGTTAAATAGTACATTAGCCTTTACCTCGCAAACATTAAAATTATTCTACAAAAAAATTAAAATTTTATTAAAACGTCGACAAAACAAACAAATCATAAGTGTATAAAATTCGGTTTACCTTCAAGTGACAAAACGTTTAAATTTTTAATTTGCACTTAAAAGTACCTATGTGTACGTGTGTACGTATATTAAGTCGTAATGTAGCTTTTGCATCTCAAAATATATAATTCAGAAATATGACCTAAAAATAACGTCCCTGAAACCTAATTTAAAGACGTCCTAAATTAACACGTCATAGCGACATCATTTATTAGTCAAATGACGTCTGTAATAAAAAATGACTATACAAAGACGTCATAATGACGACTATGTGCTACTTGGGGAGTGACTGTGATTATTATTTTTATGTTTTATTTTTTTAATGAAGAAATGTTAGTACTTCACTTTTAACCTTGCAGATTCATGGTCAATTATATCATCGAACCGATTCCTTATTGCCAACGGATAGTGACTACACATTTTTCCAAATTTGTTTTATTGGCGATTTATCAAGACAAGTCGATCAGTGTTGTGCATACAACAATCAGTGAAAAGAGTAGATATGGAACAAATCTAAATCATGTCAAACCGATAGAGAAGACAGGACAACGTCTGTCGGGTCAGCCAGTTATGAATAAAAATGAAACATTAGAATACGATTAATTACATTTATATCGAAAAGAATTTTTTGAGTAACAGATAAACATAGTACAACCGCATCGTATAAATGCGCACCAATAAAATTAAATGTTTAATGTTAAAATTTATCACAATTTCATTGAAAAACCAGTAATTATAATTAAATTGCAAATAAATTTTACAACACAAGTAACAAACAATTTTTTACATATTGTCATATTCATTAACGTATTTATATATTAAACGAAATAAAATCTTTATTTGACGAGCTATTTAAAATTCCATTAAAAACAAAAGTTTTAAGTATGTAGGTATTGATAGGATCGTAAATCTGTAATACAAACAGATTTAAGCTAAGGATTATTTCTAAGAATAATTATCAACTGTTTTAAGAAACTCCGCTCTGGAATATTAAAATTTTCTCTTTACATAAACCATCATTATAAAATAAACCAAATTATAGGTTTTTTTCAAATGTCTGGTTTCATCAATAATTATCCGTTTCGTTAAGTTTAATTTTCAAGTAATTTTGCAAAAGCACGGAAATAAGAATTTAAACGAGCTCCGTTTCGTTTCATGCTTTACGGAAGAAAATAGATTTAAAAACAAACGCAAACTTAAATTAATTAAAAATCTTTTGAATTAAGAATTTATATGGAAAGTCTAACAATAACGTCGGTTTTGGCATACAAAAATATTTACTAAAAATTATCAGGGCGTAATGTAATCATATTCTTTTATTTTCAATTTTATTTATAAGATCATTTTATTAATAATAGCGAAGATCTTTAGAACTAACTTTGAACATGAAATTTCCATTTTTGTTCTGATATTCTCTTAAATTAACAAAGCACCCTCATTGTAAACTTCAATGATACTCAATGTTCATCCAATTTCCATCTAAAGTAGTTTAATAGAATTAGTTAATTAATCAGTGTATACTCTTAGAATTAATTTAAGTTTTAGTAAAGTAATTAAAACAATATTTTCATATTCTTTTGTGTCGGTTTATGCACAGATTGAAACTATTACAATAAACGCAATTAATTGCTGCACCAGTTTAATTTGAACTTTTAATTATGTTTGCTTGCATCTCATAAATTGGTAAATATTTGTGAAACGTTTTACAGTAGGTGATGCTTCCTATTTCAGCAATTTTCGAGAATATTAAACTGAAATTGATTAGTTAGTAAATACAAATTCTGAATTTTCAAACATTGTTAGATATCACACATTCTAAACGTAATTGAAATTTACAATATAAACTTTGAATTAATGTTTAACCTATTTTCATTATTTACCAGAAAAATCCATAACTGTAATTAACTATTGTTTTAATTAATTTTTTGTTTCAGATCATCAATTTCGGATCCGGATGAACAACTAGATTGTGATAATTCTATATATGAAAACTGCCAAGTCCCGTTTTTGCAATACATAATGGGTAGTCTAATACCTCAAGAAGGGTATAACACAATGTAAAATATTAAAAATAAATGTTTAAAAATTAATGTCCAAACTTATTTGACAACTTAACACGTTCACGCCGGCAACGTCTGTTTCCATACAAAGGTTTAGACGAAAGACTTTGGACAAAATTTTCATTTTTTGTACTAGTACTAATTTACTTTTTGAATAGAGAGATGTGTATTTGGCAAATTTTTTATTACGTTCTTGTATTATTTTTTGTAAATTAGCCAAATTTTAAAGCGACCCACATGTGGGTCGCGTCGTCCAATGATAATCGAGTATGTCATTTAGGCTGAGCGATACACGGGTGGGTCGCACAGCGCATGTTCATTACCAACTGAAATTATAACCTCAAGATTTTCACTTGGCGGTGTTTCATTAGGCCTGTGTTTAGTTTAGTTTTACTGTGTACTGTGTGATTGTCAAAGAACTATTTCAATATGGATGCTGTAAATTCTACCTTATTTTACGGAAAGCAGAGAGCAAAAGGAAGTGAAAAAAATATTGATAATGTAGAAAGCAGGCCGGGTATATCAAGTCTGAATAATTTGAGGAAAGGAAACAAACAGGTATACTGTTATAACGACGATAGTGATGACGAGGAAGTTGTGGACGATTCCGATTTGGATCCAAATTATAGCGACGAAGAGGCAATCGATGCATCCAATGGTGATGATGACGATAATGTGAGCACACAAGATGAAGAAAATAGTTCAGAAAGGGAGATTGAAGATACCCATGACGAAAATGAAATAACGGATTCCATTTGGGGGCAAGTAGGGCAATTACAAATATCCTTTCCTGAATACAATAAAGATACTGAGTTACTTGCAAATGTGAACACGGAGAAGCCTTATGAGTTGTACAAACTATTTCTCACAGACGACATAATTGAGCTCATGGTAGAGGAAACCAATAGATTCGCCGAACAATGTTTGAATATTACTACCTCAAAACGTAAAAAGACTGATTGGAAACCGACAGATGAGTCTGAAATGAAGTCATTCCTGGGAATTCTTTTGATAATGGGAATTGTTCATGTGCCAGACATACGATTTCACTGGTCAAACAAAGATTTATATTCTAATGCTCTTGTTAAAAAACAATGCCTAGGGACCGATTTCTAGATTTATTGAAGTACTGGCATTTTGCCAACAACGAAACTGCGGACACAACAGACAGACTTTACAAAATTCGACTTTTATTTGACAAAGCTAATGAAACCTTTCAATCTGTGGTTATGCCGGGAAAAGAAATCGTAATTGATGAAAGTCTAGTTCCTTGGAGAGGACGATTACTATTCAGACAATATATTCCGAACAAGGCCCATAAGTATGGGATTAAATTCTACAAGCTGTGTTTGCCAGAGGGATATACGTACAGTCTTTCAATATATACAGGAAAAGGTAAGTCAACAAATGGAATCTACTTAGGTACATGAAATAGTAAAACATTTTTTTATTAACAAGGTGACGCCGTTGCTGGTAAAGGTCATGCACATGCAGTTACTATGAGGCTCATACAAAATTGCTCAATTCTGGGCGTATCCTTTACACGGATAATTTTTATACGAGTATACCATTAGCGAACGAATTGCTAAAAAATAAGACATTTTTGTGTGGAACTGTACGAAGCAATCGAAAAGGAATTCCTAAGAATATCTCAAAGTGGAAGGGGAAGCGGGGAGACTCCATTTCTATGGAAAATCAAGAAGGTATCAAGATCTTGAAGTGGGTGGATAAAAGAGAGGTTTTGATGCTAACAACATGCGCAAAACACACCTGCAGCATCATAGAAACAACTAAAAGAAATAGAAAAGGAGAACTTATAAAAACCTGACGTTGTAATCAGCTACAACCAAGCTAAAAAGGAGTTGATCTTTCCGATCAGATGGCTTCTTACTACTCATCCTTACGGAAAACCATAAAATGGTACAAAAAAGCGGTTATGGAAGTACTGTTCGGAACCATGCTCGTAAACGCTTGGGTACTACACAATAAATTTGCAAAAGATAAAATAAGTATTCTACAATTTAGGGAAAATATTATTTACGAACTGTTAAAAGCATCAGAAGCATCTTCACGCGTCCGCAAATTGTCCTCGCGAGTGCACAGTCTGCGAAAAGTCGAAGGTTCAGCAAGAGATAATAGAAAGGGATGCAGAGAGTGTTACAGGAAGATATCAGAAAAGGATGGAAAAAAAGAAGCAGACCGAAAGGCAAAAAAGTAATGACTTACTGCGAAAATTGTGAAAACCAGCCTCCTCTTTGTTTAGAATGTTTTAATGCTACTCATTCAAAATAAAAATTTATATTTTAGTGTAATATTTTTACGAATCTTTCTAATAAATGAAATGATATAACTAAAAATTACAACTTAGTTTACATTTGGAACATAAGTGAAGAAGATAACACTACCATCTACATAATATCATTTTTTCGACACTCGAAATTAATGGGAATTTGATCCCACCTTTGACCAGGTTACATTTACATTCCCATAAGACGGATAAGCGTTTATATCTTCATATGTATAGGGCGTTTTATTCGTAATCGTCATTTACATTGCGGTAAAGAGCGAGACACGGGTGGGTCGCTCCGTCTGTTAATGAATTGTTACGGCGACCCACCCGTGTGTCGCTTACCATTTTAAGCAATTCCATCAGCGACCCACCCGTGGATCGCGCCGGCGTGAACGTGTTAAGCAGAACCAATTTCCATATAATTAATAATTATTAGTTGCAACAACTAAAAGTGTTTTTATGTAGTGCAGTAGTTATATAAATAATTTAGAAAAGACTCAACCCGCACATGAATACTTTATTTACATCATCATCCAAAGTAATGGTGGAAGATTGTATTAGTTAGAGATGTAAGGGGTTTACCAATTAAAAAGTGAGATGGAGTCAGATCCTAAAGATCACCAAGATTAAAAGAAATATAAGTGATCGGGAAAGCTTCTTCTACTTGACTAAGTAAAGGGACAAATTGATCATAACTTAAAATTGAATCGTTTACTTGATATGATACTTTGCAGAGTATTTGAGCATTCTTCATACCCAGAAATTGAAGACTGTAGTGAGTGGTTTCAGTCACAGAAAAGGACGACGCATACCCTCAAGGAATCTACCTAACTCTTAGGTTTTACTATTAAGTATTGTTTTTTTATTTATTAATTTTTTTAGCCTTAGCGAAGGTGAGTCAAGTCAGTTCCAAACGTCGACAACCATAAGGTACATGGGGTTTTAATTAATTTTAATTAATTAATTAAGGCGACCTCAGCCTCCGCACAAAAAAAATCGAATTTTTTATGTTTGTGCACAAAAGAGAATAGCTAGCACAGACTAGCACAACTTATTCAAGGCTAGTACACATTTAATAATGGAGTTATTGTGAATTGAATCTATGGAAGTCAGTCCCCAAAACAAAAATCCAAACTTTTGACGTTTCAACATTAAAGAGCTGTGGTATCACAGGCACGCACAAGTAAAATTAAAACTGGCACACCCTTAATAACAAGGTTATTAAAATTTAAATCAGAGGGGGTGAAGGAGACTTGTGCCCTGCCATAAAAAACAAAAATGTTGTGTCGCACAATAACCTTTATGCAACGGCAAAACTACAAACTTGTCGTCGTTTGTCGACATAAAATAAAATATAAATATATACGTGGTAGGAAATAGTTGGCTAGTTCAGGCGAGCACAACTACAATTAACGCTACTACACTTTTCATAACAAGCTTAATAAAGTTTGAATTTGAAAAGGTTAAGACGACGTCAGCCATTCCACACAAAAAATATCAAAAAAGAGATGTCGTTAGACATACATTTCAAACATTTTATTTTTGCATACAAAAGAGATAAACTAGTACAGGTTAGCACAACTTTTCTTAACGCTAGCGCACTTTTAATATTAAAGTTATTGAGGGTTGAATCTATGGAAGCCAACTCCCTTTTTCCTTGGCCACAAAAATTTTGAACTTTTGACAATTCAAAATGTAAGTGCTGAGCAAGCACAGGCAAGTACAACTGAATTTAACTCTACCACACTTTTTATAACAGGGTTAATAAGGTTTGAATCTGGAAGGGTTAAGATGACGTCAGCCTTTCCACAAAAATATCAAATTTATTATGTTTGCACACGAAAGAGAATAGCTACCACAGGCTTGCACAACTGTACTTAATGCTTGCGCACTTTTAATAACGGAGGTATTAAGGGTTGAATCTATGGAAGCCAGACCCCACAGTGTAGTAGCCAGTATCATATCAAGTCAATTTTTAAAAACGTCCGAGGTTTGACGTAAAGGGAGGATAGGCAAAGTCGACGCTTTGGAAATCACATTTAGTAGCACCAAGCCGCAAACCAAAACGTAAATAATATGCAAATTTTTCTTGCTTACTAGCCGTAATGCCCTACAACTGCTTCCACATTCATTTGCACGTTGCCATGGACACCTTCGACCTCCCTGATCAAACAACGTTACCTATAGGAATCAACTAATGCAGACTGCCGATATTGACGACAAAGAAGCATTCAACGGTCAAAAGTCACGTGACCCACAAAATCACCCATTGGGAGTATACAAAACCCCACAGCCTGTTTTGAAAATGTACATATCAACATCGTAGGACCGATTCTCGTCTTAAAAAGCAAACGTTACTGTCTTACAAGCAGAGATAAGGTTTCGATGGGCAGAAGTGTACGTCATCAAAACATTGAAGCTGAGACGATCGTACACGTTTTTTGATGTCCGCTACGCATTACAACAAATCAAATCAAATAATTTGAATTAACCTTATTTAATCAATTCAGCAAACTTCTTCGTACAACAAACCTACGCACTACATAAATTAATTCACAATTAAAATGCTACGAAAACAACAATGGACCAAATTCATATCAACTATTTTGCTCGGTATCCGAGTCACATGGCGGGACGACCTACTATTGATGTTGCAAATACTAGTATAAACTTCTGGTTGGCAATTGATTGCTTGTTGAGGTGTGTGTAACAAAAATAGCAAGAATTCTATACGTCTCATTTATTTAAATTCTAAATGCCAACTACAATATTTTTACATTTCTAAGCTACTGTCTAACCCACCATTCGGAGATGTTTTCTTACTTGAACGGGCAGTAGACAGATATCGCTTCGGTACCTATGCATAACGCATTAACGCCTACATTCAACAGCAGCTGAACTGATGTGCATACATGAAAAAGTTACAACAGCATTTCGTCAAACTCATCCCGACAGCAGGAATGAACAACTCGAAACATCGTCCATTTAACTTTAAACAACCAATCAAGTCTTCGTTTGACGTGATGCTACAAAATCACTCAAACAACCCTACCAAGGTCCGTACAAAGTTTTACAACGCGTTAAACTTTGGATCAAAAACCGTAAATAAACAATATCAATTTACGGCGTGAGAGGCATACGTACAAAACAGTACAACCCAGACCTCAAATACATCACAGTGTACGGCAGGTACAATAACGCAAAAAACCGAAGGAACAAGACCTCACTCAATCACCCGCTCTGGAAAACGGGTATATTTTACACCTAGATTCAGATAAATCTAAATACATAAGATGGAGGGCTATCGTCATTACAACTCTATCGCTGGTCCAGGAGTACTGTAATGACCCCTAAATATCATCACAAGTTTTATCATAAATTAAGCAAGAAAAATAACTCAAAGTTTATTCACTTATGAAGAAACGTATACATCCTCTATCTTTTCCATCTACATCAAAATCGGCGTTCCACATCTAAATAATATCAAACCAAAAATGCCAAAGTATATTACTAATTATGGGGAACATACAAAGCAATAATAAGTAGATGCTGGAAGCGATGATTGAATCAAGTTGAGTAATATAGAAGAATGTGAATTTAGCTTAAACAGTAGTCAAAGTTTGATATTCAATAATTGTGTTTTTCTTCAAAGGTCATTTAAGTATGCCATTACATGGCCGAGCTGATAAAACTTAAGTGTCACTTCATTGCCATGACACTGTCGGCCGTCAACGGCACGTAAATCCTTAAGCGCCGCCGACAAATAAATTGCAGCAGTATAATCAATAATTTCATTTTGTCAAAAAGTATTATTTAGATATTTTAGTTACAATTTAATTACAAGTTGAATGTACAATTATTACCAAGCAAACGGGATTTACCGTATAAAAATTCCTTACGGTTTATTTGAATGTTTTGATTCTTTTTCCTTGCGTTTGAAGATAAAACAATATATTTTATGCGAAGCTTAAGTAAGTCTTTATCACTTAAGCTCCTTATATAATAATATACTATTTTAATTTTATAAATAAAAGGTTATTTAAATAATAAATTTAAATCTATTTCTAGCCAATTCAAAAGACGATACTGGAAGCGGACAAAAGGTTGTTGCGGTACTGCTTGACTTTAAGAGAGCTTCTGACGCAATAAATCAGACTCTATTACTTTCAAAAATAAAAAAATACGGCATTACCGGAATAAAGTGGTTCCAGGATTACTTAACCCATAGGCGTTAGATAACCATCTATGAGGAGAAAATCTACATTTAGAGAGATTTTATTAAGGGTGCCTTAAAGAACAATTTTAGGGCCTTGGTATTTAGCATTTACATAAACAACAAAATAACTTCAGTTAAATATGCTTGAGTAAACTTGTTTGCCGATGATACCTTAATAACAGTGAGCGATATCGACATTAAAAGTGCGGTAAACAATATTAATAGTGACTTAGTCAATATTTCTAATTGGTTAAAATTTAATAAACTAAACTTAACACTTTAAAACTAAATGCACTTATATTAAGTAATTATGGATTAATGACACACCGCAAGGTTAGAATCAACAATGTTAAAATTGAGTACTCGATTGAATCAAAATATTTGGGAATAATTATTGACAATAAGCTATCTTTCAAGAATCACATTAATTTTGTCATGCGTAAAGTAGCTCAAAAATAGGGTTCTTTGGAAGAATAAGTTTGAAATTGAGTGTTTGGTCCCAAATTTATTTTGATTATTATGAAACCATACTATTCTTATCTTCCGAAGGCAATTTTCAAAAACTGCAAAAATTACAAAATAAAGCAATGATGATCAATATCGTCAATGCTAAATGCATTACAGGGGCTAAGTGTTAAGCAACGAGTTTATTTTAAAACGTTGATGTTTATTTATAGGTTAATTAATAATAAGTTACCTAGCTACATGCAAAAAATTATTGTTTTTAATAAGGATATACATTAATATAACAGTAGAGATTTAAATAGTTTTAGGCAACCTTTAGTTAAAACAACTTTTCAGAGAATAATTTATATTATAAAGATTAAAAAATATATAATGAACTAGCTAAGGAAATTATGAAAAGGTAGACATTAATAAATTTTAAAAAAATATGCTTAGAGCACGTGAGAGAAATGATTTATATAATTAGAGATTAGGTGATATTTGTAAACATCTTATTAGACAAATAAACTTACTTACTTCATAATACAATTTTTTCTTCAAATGTCAGTTAAGTATGCCTTTACGTGGCCGAGCTGATAATGCTTAAGTGTCAATTTATCGCCGACAGATAAATTGCAGCAATATAATTAATTATTTCATTTTGTCAAAAAGTATTATTTAGATATTTTAGTTACAATTTTAGTACAAGTTGAATAAAAATCTGTTACGGTTCTAAATTTTCGTACCTGAACGTAGGCTATAAGCCGTGTTAAAAACGTAGGGAGTAGATTGCGCGTTACGACGGAAATCAAATCTACCGCGCTACAGCAAATTTTCCTATTGGTAAACGATAATCACTAACTAAACGACGGGTCGACATCTTGGCACTTTTATTTCCTCTTGGGTGGTTGACGGTGGCTCATGAAATAAATAAAATATAAGTGAAATTTTAACTTGGCTTCAATAATTGCACTATAATTAAGTGCGGAAAGATAAATTCGATCAATTTACACCGTAAGTAGGTGTTTTTTACTATTCCTTTGGTTACTTTCGAGGTTGTATTAATTGCTAATTGCAACGTTTGCTTTAGCACGTGTGTTAACCTCACACTTTTACTTTATCTTACACCTGGAAAACTTTTGGGGATGCTAGAATGTCTATTTAGGAACCTCTCGCTACCTAATTGTTCGAGTACCTTGATTTCGCCAACACTTAAGCCGACAACAGCTGGTGAATGCTGAAGCCGACCGACTCGTTTATGCTGCATATCCATTACTTTAAGGGACCCTATTCGTCATCTGCTTTTCAATCTAAACCTCCCCTAAAGGAAATTCTGGAATTAACTACGTTCGAACGCTGTCCAATACTGCTGCTAGCAAAAACGTTTTTTCTCGGAGCTGCATACTACTAGAACACAGCTAAGTTTTAATGTTTAGTTATCCTACTTAATATCAATGCGTAAAAAGCTCAATTACACGTGACATCGACCGGTCTTATAACTCTAGTACTTAAGTAAATTTTTAGTCGAGATGAACTCAATCGCCGACACTTAGTTTTGTTTACATTGGCTCCATCAGAGCTAGATGCTATAGATAACGGGGGCGACGTTAAAAACAAAAGGTTATTTGGGTTGACGAGACCTTTTTGTCGTGTTTCTTCCGAGTTTAAGTCAATATTAAGGCACCGTTGTGTAAGTGACGTGTGTACGTCAAGTTTTCGTACCAACCAATCTTAAATCGGTACGCTCTCTTTAAATTTAAAATGTAACTATAAAACTTATCTGAATTTGGTACATTAATTACGAGCTTTAATTAAACCGTTGTTGCTAACGCCCGTAAAACTTTATGCGAGAGTCTCGTTTACTTCGTACATATACTCCTAGTATTTTTAAGTCGTTATTTGCTATATTTAAATTGTCTATGTGTCTCTCTGATATTATGTTCGTTTTAACGTGTTAGATTTTTAAGTAAAACCAAGTTATACTTCTGTTGGTCGGTTTTCTTTTTATCTATTACTCAACAGGTGGTGCCACGTTACGCAACAGTTATTTTTTTTTAGTTTACTTTAGGACCCCCCAACTCTTCCGACAAAGCCGGACACTGTTGCGATAACTCAAATAAATTCAGAACCTTCCATGAATTTAGTGCGTTAATTTGAGCTCAATAGTATTGTTCTTGTTATCTAGGTTTGTAAGCTACAACCGTTACACATTCATATAAAGAATCGTGTTGAATTACATCCAGTTGTAGTACAAAATTTGTAATACTAGAAGAGTGGATCGTTGTTGTGCGAATACTGTCGTTTGTATCCAAAAATTGGTCACTTGCTTGCATGCACTTGCATACTACTGCATTGCTTGTACTAGAGTATGTTCTGAGGAAGAGGCGAGTATTTAATAGCTATTTCCATTTTGTTGATGAGGGACTCTTCTACATAATCATTCAGCTACTCCATTGGATTTCCATCCACAATGCCGCTTTTAGCAGGTGATGTCGGCAACACCATCCATCAAAATTTTAGCTAAAGTTCATGACCTGTGTATTTCTTCTAATTTGGTAATTTAAGAAAATTTGCTACACTCCGTTTGGCAACCAATCTAACATCCTCAGTACAAAAAGCATCACTTAAGCTCCTTATTAAATAATATACTATTATATGCTGTAATCTCTAAAATACGTTGTCATTGTCATATACAACGTATTTTATAAAAAAAACGTATTTTATAGCAACAGTAAGAGTTTCAATGCACCATGGAAACAGTATAATAATAAACAATTGTCTGATATTAACCTCTTTAAAAGTAAATTGTTTTAAAAAAGAAATAATTAAAAAAGTAACGTACACGTTCTAATAACTTAGTTTAATTAAACTGAGGAATAATTAAAAAAAACATTTAAATTTTTTGTATTAAAGTTTAAGTGTTTAATAATTATTTGGTTTTAACACGGTTCAAATTAGTATGTGTAATTACATACTTTCTCAAACCTAAATCCACTTTCATAATCAAGGGGAGCAAAAAGAATATCCCGTTTACACTATATTTAAATTACCTTGAAAACAAACTCAAACTAATAATACAACAGTTCTGTTCTTACAAGTATTTTAACTACTCTTTAATAAATTTAATAAATAAGTTTAGAAAGAATAAATACAAAAAATTATTAGGTTTGAGAATTATTTCAGTTTTATTTGTGTGTGTGGGTGTAAATTTGTCTTTTTAACAGCCAATCATGCGCTCACACTTATTTACAAAAAGTTAATTTGATTTAGGTTATTAAAAATTAATAGGTAATTTTACAACGTTGTTAGTTATTTTATGTTCAGTAAAACAAGCTTTTCCAAAGACAACTTTTAATTTGATATTAAAACAATTCAGTTGGATGCCTGCAAACAATCAATTGAGAAACTTAATTTTCCTCTTGTTCGGTATTTGTTTGCACGTTTTCTTGTTCTATTAATCTTACATAATCTTTTTTTGATGCATTACTAAAAAAGATAGTAAACTTAATTATTTATTAAGAACATTGAATTCATCAAGAAAATGCTTTGTTTGTAATACTGAAGTATAACTTCTTATATTCCAAACACGCGTTGCATAAAAAGATTACTAGTTGCATTTATTGTTTTATTTTGTTACAGTTTGTTTTGAACGAAAAACTTATATTAACAAATCTTGTAGTCGTTTCAAAGTACCACCCGATAGTTGCAGTCGGCAAGGGGTCGTGAGCGATTATAAGCTATGTAGAGATAAAAAAAATGCCTTAAAACAAAGGGTTTCAACCCTGCAGTTAAAGAAGAAAAAAACAAGTTGTTACCACAAGAAACATATAATTGACTATATAGAGCTTGTTTTACCAGTTGTATCACATACCAGAATACATAAAACATATAATTATAGCAAGTAACAATAAATCATTCAGCAAATAAAGTAGATAACCAGTACAAAAACGTATCACAATTAAATTAATTAGGTATATAGTTATCTGAAAGCAAAGTCAAATAAACATTTTACGTAACCAGGATAAGTACCATAATTAATCCTATTATGAATTTAACTCTAAAGAAATGACGTTAACTTTCCAAATATTAATTAATAAACCGTGTATTTATTTGAAGTTAAAGCGCACACATGTGCAGGCGTTTACTCGGGAGGCCTCGCGGTAACAAAGTTCATCACATATGCGCAAATTATACGTGTATGGCAAATTAAAATAATCGGTTTCTAAAGTACAAAAAACTACAATTTGAAAGTTTTTAAAGAGAGACACATAAAATATGAATTCACTATAAACTAGAGCACCTATCCGACAAGTTGCTTCAGCTGATAAACATGAACATCAAATGCCTCAGAAAAATTTTAGTTGATACGAATACATGCAGAATTGATGTGGATTCGTTTGCTACCTGCTGATAAAGACACAACGAACAGGTATCGAAGTTGAATCCCTTGCTTGATAAGATACCACGGTTCCTTCATGTAAAGTTAACTACACGCCTGCCTTATAGAGTGAAATCACGGCATAAAGTAACACAAGCAGCAGCGGCAGAGACTGAGGAGAAATTATGTATTTAGTAAGGTATTCCCCCAGGTCGTAGTTATAAAAAAATACCAAAATGGCGCTTGTGTAGATTAAAAAACAATGTACTTACGGCGTCCAACAATAGATAGAAGATCAATGTATTTTTTTTTTTGGTTTTTGTATAAAAAAATAATTTATCGAACTACAAGCAATTAAATAATTGGAGAGCTTATTTAATACAATAAAGTATTTTACGTTTTTGAAGTAACGAGGATTACGTGTGCCACCGTCACAGCCAATTAGAGAGGAAATGATAAAGCAGAAGTCAGACCGTATGTGTAAATCTATCCAATATTAAAGAATTTCGAGACATTTTGATTCCTCAAACTTAAAATGGCTTTGCTGGAAAATTCTGTCAGTTACACGGTGTTTTTTTGTTATGACGGCAGTATAAGTAACGAGGATTGCGTGTACCACTGTCGGAGTCAATTAGAGAAGAAATCATAAAGAAGAAATTGTCAGAAAATGTTGTACGAGTCAATTTGTACACTATCTATCGTAGTAACAATAAACGGACGTTTTAAAGAACGGATTCTACGCAATAAGAAAGGTAGATAAAATTATTTTCTTTTCTACGAAATTGTACAAAAATTGATGAATACACTAAAAATTATAAATAAAATTAATTTAATTTTTGTTTTGATATTTTGAAAGTATGAACTAAATATGTCATTGATTGAGTAATCAATTGTAAATTTCCAAAATCGTTAATAAAAAGTGTTAAATTTATTCCGTATATAGTACATTTCCATTGGTTAAATTGTATTTTTGGAGATACTTGCAAAATACCCACATTTTCTCTAAATCTATCATGTTACCATATGACCGGCAGATACAATCAACTAATTAAAAAAAAAAAATATATTGTTAACCAGTTTATTCTAAACAATAATAATTTAATTAACGTACAACTTGACTTCTCGTATTTTAATTTTATTAAAAATAGTTTAACTAACATTTAAATTTTTGAATTCTTGATTTCGATACTCCTTTACAGTTTTCTACATTATTAACTTTATTTTCACCAACAGATACCCTTCCTCTCGGTTTCTCTCGTCATCCTTTCCTTCGCAACCCGTACTCACTTTCCGTCCATCGTTCGCAGGTAAAGGTCGACAGCATCCATGCTCCCTTTACCTTGCTTACTACAAATCATGTGACATTAACTACATAAAATATTTTTCAAATTTCTTACTTACTCTTAGATGTTTTAATCAATTTTAATTTTTGGTAAGTTGCATCTGCTTGCTTCTATCATTGATTATATTGTTTATATTGTTTTAATTATTCTAGACTTGAGAATGATGCATATGCATCGAAACCCGGGTCGTCTTTAGCCAGTTATTTTACTAATAAATAAGGAATAGGAGTACTTCCACATGTGTTTTATGACATAATTCCTTAACACTAAGCGCCAACTTTGTTATTAATCAACTAATTCTATTTGTAGTAATCAATTTATAAAATATTTGTAATAAACTGTTCTACAACAATTCTTTTATTATTAAAATTTTATTTTTTTGATTTAATTGTTTGTTTACTAGTTGTAAATTTATAATACAGTATATTGTTTTTATTTACTAAGTTAATGTTAGCAACTAAACTTTTTTAAAAAAATAAATATTGACTTTTTCAAGTAGAAACTATTTTAAAACTGGAGGATACGGACACAAAACGTGTTAGAGCTATGTTTCACTACTGAAGAAAATGTTGCGATATTGTATATAGTTGCTAAAGAAGCTACTAATTGATCAAAAACACCAGAAACCGTAACTCGTATTCAGAAACGTTTGAATTTTTTATTGTGTTATTTTGCTAAGAATACAGGGAATAACATCTATCGTCATACTGTGGTACTACTTACATTAAATATGTTTGATGCTTTCTAGGTTTATTGTATAAAGATCGGAAGGTCGTCTTCATTGTAATACAATTTTTGGGGAATTCTTGTATTGAACATCGTTGAAGAGAGGAGGGGAAAAACCACTATGACGTTTTTCAGCTCAAAAAACGTCATAGTGGTTTTTGGGTGCCCCTCAACGAAGAACAATCCAATTACTGATAATTTATAGGAGGAAATATCTACCTTTCATCGTTGAAGAACAAACTAATTTTAAGTATAATTTTAAATTGATGTAGATTGGGGATAAAAATTAAACTTGGATGCTGTTTTTTAATTGTAATATTTGGGATTTTCGTTGTTTGATAAAATCTTTCCGGTTTTTCGTATTTTACAGATTACAAACCGACAGAAAAAATTAGCGTTAGGGTTGCGACTAGGTATAGTAGACGTCGGAGCTTTAATACAGTAGTCGTCACGAAGAGAATTAGATTAGATCCCACATAATACATAACGTCTTGCGGACGTCCATTTATAGTCTAAAGTCCCAATGTCTATCGCCATAACATAGACGTTTGAGAACGTCCAATTAAAAATGTTTTCATAACGTCAAATTATAGATGTTTTTAAAACGTCCTCAAGTACCTTTCAAACAAATCGCAGGTCTGGTTTATATCCATCTTGGAATAAATATATTTAAAATTGCGCCAATGATATTTTTTTTATGTTTATGTTCTTTTTGCAATTTTCTCAATTTACAAAACGACAATGACAAATTAATTAAATCACAAAATTTGAAACTGACGATTAATCTAGTTTAAGTTGTGAGCAGAAAAATTACTATAATTTAATTGAAGTGACAATTCTAAATTTTTGTTGTCGCATCACTTATTTTATTTGGTTTAAGTTATATTTGTATGTTTTGTGGGTTATTTTACGTGTTTCTCAAACAGCTCAGTGTTTTGAGACAAAAAAAATTGTATTGGAATTTGTTTTTAGCCAGGTTAGTAAAAATAGTAATTATCATAAACTGTTGGTTGTAGTACGGTATAGCGCCGTATGTGGGTGTATTTCAGTATGGTACCCCACTTTATGCGCAACTTGTTCTCGCATTCGGGGCTAAACGATGATATGGTTGGTAGGTTACAGTTATTGCAATATCTTTCTTTAAAAAAATTACATTCATAATATCAATTTTTTGCGTAAAAGAAGGTGACCGACGGTCCTATGGGTCGTGCAAAATGGACGTCTCGCTTTAGTCCTAAAGTTGTGACAAATGTACGTTTACTGGACGTCTCTAGGATATTCTATAGTTTTGTCAAACATCCTACAGACGTTTAAATGTACTGTAAACAAAGTCCGTTGTACGTCTTGCTGACGTACTTGTGTTACCTGGGATATTCAGTACTTTCTGCGCAGTGAATGAAATCACCGCACGGTACTTCTACTGAGGAAAGTATTATAATAAAGATCCGGTTATGCAATGTAACGGTTTCAGACAAACGATCAAAAGAGTATTCAGGTTCAAGCAATGGTCAACGGTTATTGGATGAAATTAGGATAATTAAGAGGTTCTAAAAAGGCAGAGAAGTCAGTAAGTTTTAAGTTAGTACTTAAGTTAAGTGTTTAAACTAAGAAAAACCTCCGAATTTATACCCATTCTTTATCACTTTTTTTTCGACTTGTAGCGAGAAGACGGATAGGTGGAAAAACGGTGGGATAATTGATCAAAAAGGGGCTAATCTTATGATGACTCTATATCTTTGCTATCAAAGAAACGTCATCAAACGTACGATTATTACAAAGGAACAATTACAAAATGTTGTCAGTATATCATATGATGTAATAAGGTACAATTAATTTTTTTATGTTATCATTTTTCTTGTTTAGTTTTTGTTAGGTTCTTATTTAAATTTATAAACATGCAGAAAGTTAAGGAAAATCTTTATAGATACCACTCAGACTAACTATAAGTACCTAGACGTGTAACGCTATACCGAAAAATAAAGCCGTAATCTAGAAAGAAAGCACTGAAGGAAGACACTAAAATATCACGTGACGAGTAAAAATTTCTAAGTGGAAGTGGAAGAGATACAAGATGTGTCATTATAGATTAACAGTGAAAGTTGACATGTATTTTAGGTTAACAGTGACAGCCCAGAGTATAAATTTAACCTTTTTATATGCTGAATTGAAGTAGATTTTGTTATTTTTCCACGCGTCACGTGACAGTAATAGCTCCGTCCTTGTATCTCTCTTTATATCATGGCAACTTTAAAACAAAAATGCACATTTCTTGTCTATAGGTACTTATATTAAGTCTAAGGGTACCACGGTACCCGAACTGTGCGATTAATGTATAAATCCTTGTTTAATGCCAAAACTAATGATTTTTGTTGATTTGCATAATTGTGTCCTTATGTAATCAAGTGATTAGTTGAGGTTAAATAGAAGTTTAAACAATGTAAGTCAACGCAAAGTTATAAAAAAAGAAATTTAAGATGTAAAAGGTACCATGAAGTGACTTGATATGTACCTTTCCACTTTACACAGAATATGCAATTAACAATGCAGATCTGGATATTAAAGTTAACATTGAAACATAAACAAAAATAATCTTATTTTTCTCTCAGTGGATTTATATCTAGATTTCTTTGAATTTCTTGAGAAGCAATTATACTTTTTAATATCGGGTGCAAATATAACGACTTATTGGCAGCTGATGTTGTAAGAGCCGCAGCTATAATCGAACATAGAAAGTTGCTTGGGTGTTGGGTAAATAGCTGTAAATACTTATATTCTTGGAAACAAAGCAGAGATTATGGTAGAGGAAGGTCAAGGCAGAAAAACTTACCTACGTGTAGAGATTGCTTTATAAATTTGCAAATATTACGAGTTAGTCGTCTATCAGCATTGACACCTGGAACATATTACTAGAGTTCGTGTAACCAATGTAAGTAAGCATATAATAAGGAGAAGACTGAAATAAGGAAGTTTCAAGTCATATCTGCTTATGAATGTCTCACGACCTCAGAAACCCCATCGACGCGATAGTAGTGAATGATTGTATCGGCGTGACGTAAAGGAAGAACAAAATGCACCATTTCATATTAATACTACTGTTCTTTTTGATAAAAGTTTAATTATGGTATGGAGTCCCATATGTTTTGAGAGCTCGAACAGAGCTAATGGGGATTGATTGCTGCAAAACTAAGCTTAGACAAATACATCTGAGATATTTTTCAAGACTATGTAGTACATTATATATCAGAGACAATTTCATTTTTATGGATAATAATTCACGGTCACACGTCGCCCACGGTATAACTAACTTTTTAAATGAAGTGGATGTAATACCAACAAATTGGTCACCTTGTTCCGCCGACATAAACATGATCAAACATGTGTGTGACATGGTAGGAAAATGATTTAGGATACGAATTCTTGATGCTCAAAGCAGGAATAAAAGAAAACAGCTTTAATCGAGGAATGGGTCAGACAGCTTCAGTAACCGATCAATGACCTTATCAAAAGTATAGAATCTTTTTAAAAATTGACATTACATTAAATGCACTGTTCCAAAACTTCTTATCAACGAATACATTTAACTTTTTTTAATGTAATATTGATTGTTATGGGCCCGGCTTGTCTTCTAATTGAACGTCTGCTGATTAGAGAAAATTTGCTTTCTTACGGATACGTTAAGTTGGTGTTGCTATTTTGCCCGTAATTTAATTATTCCGTATCTATGATCACAAACACTAAATAATTTTATGGCCAAACAGTCAACTCTGTGCTGTTTACGATATAGTTTTTCGGTCATAATGTGGTTCTTTATAGACTAGTCTTTTTTGTTACTTTATGGACGGCTTTCAATGTCAAACGTGAATGTCAGAATAAATGTGTGTATTTTAAGAGTAAAACTGTCAATTTATAAACACAAGCAAATATGACTATACGTCTGTATGACAAACTCTTTCATATTTGTTTGAGTCAAATCAAACAGTTGACCATAAAATCTTGTATGCAACTCGTCCATAATCTCGTGTTATGGTCTAGCCACAGTTATGGTCTCGTAGATTATGGACTTGTTACGTAGATAGCTATCATTTATACGTGTGTTACATTTTTAATATTGTATTTACCATACAAATAAATAAAACAAAATAAATAATTTAAAAGAGTAGACAGCGCAAAAAACATATAAATTGCTAAATTAGATAAATAGAAGATAATACTTTTATACACTGAGCTATTATGTTAATTATAAAGAGTAAATTAATGTTTTAATGCCATTGAAACAACATACAAACAAAATTAATTAAGTTATATATTATAAATCAAACGAATGTCGGCAAGATGTAGAAACAAAAAGTAAAACAACTATTATGGTAAATAGAAAATATTAATTTAATATAATAGATGTATAAACACCTACTTCCCACAATAATGAAAGTATAAATTGTTTACATTTTAACAATTTAGAGTAATAAGTACATCAAATTGTAATTAATATATGAAGAACAATTCAGCATGTTGCATTAAAGTGGAATCGCGCAGTGGAATGTAAAATAGACGGGCTGTTGTGTCCGGGTTGTTATGACATACTTTACGAAAGGATGGAATTTACAATTTGTGGTCAGTTTGCTAACTTATTGTAATAACGTAGATAGTTTGATACTAACAGTTAAGACTTTCTAATTAAAGCATTAATTATTGGCGTTGTATAGTTTTTTGTTTCGTAATAAACTGATGTAGATTTTTATTGTGTATAAGCTTTCTAATATTGTTTTAAAATAAACTATTAGTAATACCTGTAAGCGAAGCTATAAATGTTTGGGAAAAGCAATACGTAATT